>JAOVVG010000036.1:8722563-8733574 GCA_028566375.1 Leptodoras nelsoni | reverse complement strand
CAACCCTAGACAGGGCGCTAATCCATCGTAGGGCTCATACACACACACATTCACACTCGCATTCACATACTAAGGGCCAATTTTTCCATCACCAATTCACCTACCTGCATGTCTTTGGACTGTGGGAGGAAACCCTTTTGGGTATAGCTCTATTAGCTTTGCACATTTAGAGGCTGAATGTTTTGCCCATTCTACTTTGCAAAAAAGCTCAACCTCAGTCAGATGGGATGGAGAGCATCTGTGAACAGCAATTTCCAAGTCTTGCCACAGATTCTCAATTTGTGGACTTTCATTGGGCCATTCTAACACGTGGATATGCTTTGATCTACATCATTCCACTGTAGCTCTGGCTGCATGTTTAGGGTTGTTACCCTGCAGGAAGGTGAACCTCTGCCCCAATCTCAAGACCTTTGTAGCATCTAACATCTACTGTTAAAAATGGCTTTATTCTTGCCACTATTTCATAATGGAGTACACAAGTATTCCCCCCTATTCTCCCACCTGAGCTGTGGAGCTCTGCAGCTCCTGTATAGTGACCAAGGGCCTCTTGCCTGCTTCTCTAATTAGTGCTCTCCTTGTCTTGGCTGTCAGTTTAGGTGGACAGCCATATCTTGGTAGGTTTGCAGTTGTCCTATACACATGATCTTATATGATCCTTAAAAGCTCCATAACATCTTCTCCTCTCTACATAACCCACCAGCTGGTCCTCCTCCATCATCCCTAACAGCAGAAGACTATGAACACAAAATTGAAGATATCTGCAAGACCATCTCATCCAGACATCCTCTTCCTCACACTCCACATCCGACTCCCTCCGCCACCACACTGGCACAGTTTACCACCATGACATCAGAGGACATTCTGCAATTATCACAGTCATCCAATCCTACAACCTGCCAGTTAGACCCAGTCCCAACTACACTGTTCCAGACTATGTCACCTGACCTCCTGTGCTACATAACTACCATCATCAATGGCTCCATAAGCTTTTTTCATACCTGATTGTACTCTTAATAGATCTGAGCTAGTATCAGAATATATTTGTTGATGGTGACCTCAAAGCACTTTTTGTCCCTCTGTGTAAGGGCGTCTGCTGAATGTAAATGTAAATTTTGGTCCATCACATAAAATCCTAATAAAATACACTTAGGTTTGTGGGTGTAATGTGGAAAAATTCACGGAGTATAAATACTTTTTCAAGGCATTGTATACCGACATAGAGACACACAATGGAGCAGTTGTTGCCCTGAGAAATATCAACTTTTAGGACTTAGGAATACGAGTGCTTCATGAATGCAGTTTTAAAATAATTTATTATAGTGCAAAAGAATAAAATAAACATTTTGCCCTGGAGGTAGAAGGAGAGAAGAACTATGATTCAATGTTTATCTCTGCCAGAGCCCAGCTTTTCGTTATGATGCACTTATTTATTTATGTATGTATTTGGTAAGGGTGGGAATGAATGGTGGTTATCTAATATTAATGAAATGAATTCCCCTGATACTTTACTACTATGTATTTCTCCTCTCCTGTCCACTGTTTTTTTCTCATTGTGCCTTTGAGAATGCATTATTATTTTACCATCAAGAGTGGGGACAGCATTTTTTTTTCATTATTATTACATTTTTATAGAAGTTGCTGTGTGGTAAATGAGACTAGAAGTAATATATGCAAGGCTGCAGGTTCTAGTGGAATTACAGTTTTTCTGAATTGTATATATATATATATATACATATATATACATTGTATATATATATATTTGTAGAAGTTAACGATGGTGACATAAGGGTGGAAGGTTATGTGTGTTCTCAGAATAACAGGAGATTCTCATTGTTGATATGGTCCATATCAACAATGCAATAGATAGCATAGTATACAATGACATAAGGTCTGCCATGTTGTGTCAGAAAACTCATTTGGGTCTATTTTCTCTGTGTGTATAAAAAATATTTGAATTGGAATCCATGGAGAGGCCCCATGAATGTAATATAGTTGGATGAAGTTGGGTTCAGTCTCACAAAGAGGTGGAGTGACCGGTAGTTGTGCTAAATGGTGTCTTCCACCCATCCCCCTCTTTGATCTGGACTAAGTTGAAAGCTTTGCATATATCCAGCTTGGTGAAGATTGTAGCCCCACTTAGCTGCTTGTGGGCTGCGGGGACAAGTGGGAGTGGATAGGGGTATCTGACAGTGACCTTGTTCAACCCTCTATAGTAAATGCAGGGCCTAAGGCTGCCTCCCTTCTTATCAACAAAGAAGAACCCAGCAGAGGCAGGTGATGAAGAATGTCGGATATGACCCTGGCAGAGTGCCTCCTGAATATACTCCTCTGTGGCTTTTTGCTCCGGAATGGTGAGAGTATAAATCTTGTTCTGCGGAGGAGCACAACCTGGCAGGAGATCTAGCACACAGTCAAAGGGTCGATGAGGAGAAAGGCCTTCAGACTGATGTTTACTAAACACCTCCCGTAAGTCATGGTATTCTCTAGGGACATGAACTTCTATATCTATATCTGGGCTTTAAACTTTTGTGGTTTATACTGGACATGGTTTAGCCTGTAGACAGTGTTCAAAACAAAACTCGGACCACTGAAGGATGTCTCGTTCCTTCCAGGAGATGAGTGGGTCGTGATGAACGAGCCAGTCCATGCCTAGAATAATTGGATGCTTTGGGGTATCGATGAGGAGTAGTGATATTTCTTCTTCATGAAAGAATTCGTTTTGAGCTTCAAAGGGACCGTCTGAAAGGCGACCTTTCCAGTGCCTATAGGTGCGCTGTCTACAACCCGAACCTGAAGAGAGGGTGTGGTCCTCAGATTCCCTAGGCTTCTGCGGTGGCTTGGTCCATGAACTGCTCCTGAATCGACGAGTGCTGAAAGAGAGCAGGAGAAATTTTGGCAGGAGATCTGAACTTTTAAAACAAACTCAGAGAAGGTCTCTGGGAACACACCACTCACTGAGTGCACTGAGGTGTCATTCATGGCGACACCCCGAGTGCAGGTAGTGTGAACAGGCTTAATGGGACACGTGGCTACAGCATGATCTGGTTGCCCACAGTAGAAGCAAAGTCACAGCTTGGCTCGTCTCTTCCTCTCATTCACGGAGAGATGCAGGGGTCCCAGGAGCAGTGGCTCAACCTCCGCTGTCGGGATCTCTGCTGGCCCACTCGTGGACTGAGCTCGAAGTACGTAGTCTAAAGTAATGGCTGTGGTGATCAATATCTCCAGTGACATGTTCAGATCTCTGCAGGCCAATTCCTTCTGAATCTTAGCATCCAAACCCCCCCAGAAGGTGACTTTGAGGGCCGCCTTGTTCCATCCACTCTTGGCTGCCAGAGTCCTGAATTCCAAGGTGTAGTCTGCCACTAGCTGATCTCTCTGTAGCAAAGACATGAGACACTCTCTGGCACAGCGACCATCAGTACTATGGTCAAACACTTGCCAGAATAATTCTATAAATCACGGATAGGAACGAGCGCCCTCACCTGCATGATGCCAGAGTGTGGTAGCCCACTGCAGTGCCATGCCACTAAGCAGACTGATGATAACTGCCACCTTCTGAGGGTCCGACAGCTGGTCGTGTAGCATGAAGTAAAATTCCCACTGGAGGAGGAATCCCTTACAGCTCTCCGGCCTGCCATCGTAATGCTCCGGCAGAGCACTGACAACATGGGTTGCTGGTGTGGGAGCAGCTTCCCTATGCTGTCGGTTAGCCTCCCAATAGTGTACGGTGGCACGGATCTCCTCCAGTTGCTGCGTGCCGAGCAAAATGGCCTGCTGCAACTCATATGTATCTGCTGACTCCATGGTGGCGGATCAACCTGTAAGGATCCCACATTAAGCGGAGTCAAGTGCAGATATATTTTATTTTGTGCAGCAGTACAAAGATGGTGAAGACAAATGGCAAAATAATCATAAACCAACAGAAATAGTCCGTGTCCAAAAATGACCTCGGAGCGTGGAGGGGCGAAACAAAACACAAAAGGCAAATTCTCAGGAGATGATACAAAACTATGGTAGGGGGATGAGGGACACTCCACACTCTGGAACAGGAACCTAAACAAAGGTAAACAGTGACAGAGTGAGAACTATGCTAGAAGAACAAAGTAACAAACAGAAGGCAAGACAAAAGGCAGACAAGTACAAAAACTTTGGTAACTTTGGTAAGATGCCAGCGAGGATCTGTGAGTTTAATAATTTCAGTTTTAACTAAACATGGAATATCTGTTATTTAAAAGAAATATTTATACAAGAAAATAGTGCAATTTAATTTTATTAACCATGTGTTGTCTTATGTAAATGAAACTCTTTAAAAAAACTGGCCTCGATCCTATCACACAAGATACTGATTCTATTTTATTTATCTTAATATTATTATAGACTCTTTCTTTCTCTCTCTCTCTCTCTCTCTCTCTCTCTTTCTCTTATACACACACAATCACACCTTCCTTTCTCTGGCAGGAGGTCTGGCATGCTCCAACTGGCTGTGCCTCGCTGCCCTTGAGGTGGTGTGCCAACTGTGGCTCCCCCATTACTGTGAATGCCGCCATCTGGTAAGCCACGTGGACATCATAATCTCCTCTTAATTACATTAGAGCTACAATCAGCTTGTACATGACAAGGCTTGGCTAAGAGCTTTTAAATCTTGGAGGAAATCATAAATAATTGCACTAACTACCCACTTCCACATACATCTCAACTTGGTGGGCATGAGGTAAATAATCATCCTCAAGGATAACACTGTTCAATTACATATAAATATCTCTCTTACTGGAGACATACTGTAGCTATAATATTAATCTGCGGTGGAGTACTAATCATTCCAGGGTTTGCATAAGTGAATTGTTTTACTGGTCTGGCATTGATCAAGTGTTTCTCATTCAGACAAACACTCCTATTGTTTCCCCCTCATAATCCTTCATTGCATTGGTTTATTTATGATAATAGGTTATGTCTATTATATAGTTGGTGTCTATATAGTGAGTAAATCTAAAATTATTAGGTAATGTGTTTCAGTATTATCCCTAGGGGTGAGGATAATGTGTGTGCTTTCCTGTGTGTGCGTGTGTGTGTAGGTGGGTGGATGGGTGGTTGGGTGTGAGTGTGACCATGTTTTTATATCTTTGTGGGATATAAAATTGTCTCGATAAGGATAGAAATAGCTGATATTTTTGACCTTGTGAATTTGCTGGTCCCCATAAGAAAAGCTTTTTTTTTTGTTGTTGTAGATTAAAAAAACAAAATAGAAAAAAACAGCCAAAAAGTTGCTTTTTCATTATCACTCCTCTTTTGGACTATTAGATACAACTTTTAAAAATATAATTTTAGGCAATTATTAGCGGAATTATTGGACTAGATAATTGGCATTTTATAGATGTTAGAAACACTACAGCATATAGGGAAATAATTTATTTGTACCAAATAGGCTGATTCATAATTACCTGCTTGTTATGAAAACACAAATGGATGATGCATTCGAATAAGGGAGTAAAATAAATGATGCCTGTATGTTGGCAAGGAACAGACATTTAACCAGGTCTGTAGCTATGTATAAGCAGTTTATGTTTCATTTACATTTGTTTATTCTGTCCAGACATTGTTAAAAGAAAAATCATTTGTGGGCTTGACAAAATAGAATTTTCTATTATTGAATATATATTAAAAAGTACAAAAGTAAGTACATTTGTGTTTGTTAGATTATTTCTTTGTTGTAACAATGCTTCAAGGCAATAATACTATTGGGAAGCATATTAATTTCCCTTTTAAATGGTGCCAGATTTGTAAGGAACATGCATTTGTGGGATGAGCAGTAAAGCTGAGAATATGGGTTGTGCCCCAGTGAAAAATTTGTCAAATCTTCTCTTCCATTGCCAAACAGATTATTCTGGCATTGACTCATTAGGTGTTTGGTGGACTGGGTGTAGTTTGAAGAAACAAGACATTTTAATTTTTTATAATTTATTCATTTAACAAACAGGAGCCTCAGTAGCATGTGGAAAAACCATACACAGCCACAACAGCCTGGCACCTCCTCCTCATACTGGTCACCAGCCAGGTCACACACTGCGGTGGGATGGCATCCCATTCTTACATTTACATTTACATTTATGGCATTTAGCAGATGCTCTTATCCACTTACAAGGGTGCTTAGTCATTAACTTGGAATATCCAATGCTAAGGCTGGTAGACCTGAATTCAAGCTACTTTGAGCTAAAATACTGCTAGAATTTTAGCCATGTACTACCTATTAGACTTTATAAGTCCCAGAACCCAAGTATTCCTAAGCTACACAAAACCTGCGTAAACAAGACATGGGGAATACAATAACTGCTATAAATACTGTAACAGCTTTGAGTTAGTGCTCATTCAAGTGCTCTCGGAAGAGGTGGGTCTTCAGTACTTTAAATACAGCTAGCGACTCAGCTGTTCGGACACTCAGTGGGGTTGAGGTCAGGACTGCTGGCAGGCTATTCCATCCTCTCCACTCCCAAATTCTGAAGGTAGCCTCTGATAAACCCTGCTCTGTTGGGGCGAGCGTTGTCATCTTGCAGGATAGAGTTCGATCCCAGACTGTGGAGATATGGGATTGCCACAGGTTGCAGAATTTCATCCCGATATCTCTCTGTATTGAGATTGCCTCCAATGGTGACAAACCTCATTTTTCCAATGAGGGAGACGTCACCCCACACCATCACACTGCCTCCACCAAAAGATGTTACTCTATCGGTGCAGCAATCAGCATAGCATTCTCCATGTCTTCTCCACACTTACGATCCTATTGCCATTGGCAGAATCCGGACTTATCGCTGAACATAACATTCCTCCACATTTTTAGTTTCCAGTGCAGGTGTTGCTGACACCAGTGCAAATGGGTCTGGTGGTGAATGGCAGTCATGGCAGGCCTCCTGGCAACCTGATGAGATCAGGAGTCAGGCACCTGATTGGCTGCACCTGGAAGCTGAAAACAATAGCAACAGCAAAATAAGCTGTTTGGAAATGGCAGAGAAGATTTGTTACATTTTTCATGGGCACAACCCACATTCTCAGCTATACTGCTCATCCCACAAATGCATGTTCCTTACAAATGTAGCACCATTTAAAAGGGCAATAACAGGCTTTCCAATGCTATAAGAAATGCTTTATTGCCAAGACATGCTTTATTGCCAAGAAGCATTATTACAACAAAGAAATAGTCTACCAAACACACATTTTGTTATGATTCGCCTAGGGAAAAGGACCCAAGGACGGCACGTCGAACGAAGGAGGCCGACACGAACCCTCACCCAATGAGACAACTGACAAAAGCCTCCTAAAACAATATTAAAGGTTTTCTCTTTAAACACACCCCTATTTATGTTTCCTTTCTTTTGTGAATATCTTTGACCTAACCATCAGCGGGGAGCGAATTCGCGATCTCCGACGCGGGATTCCAGAAGCGTGTGTTAGCCCATGACGCCAACTGGCCATAGCATAACAGACACACATTTAGCCCGAGAGCCTGAACAGAGTGGCGGCGCGTAAGTTGCGCTTTATTAGGAGAAAAGTGACTTGGATGCTTAGTGACTTGGAAGCCTGAAGAAACGCCTCTTAGTTTGGCGGCCCATCTGGCAAAAGAGAAACCGATGGGTCGGTAAATAATAAGGAGACGGGAATGTTAAGTGACAAATAAAGAGCAGGGGATAAACCCGGAAGTGCCGGGGTTGCACGACCGAGAAGGAGAGAAGGGAAAACAAAGGAGTCATGTGATAGTGAACTCAAACAAAGGAGAACATTAAATGGAAGGAGGAAATAAAATAAACCGGGAGAAGGAGAACTAGAAATAAGGACTCGTAGAATCCCTACAAGTGCAAACTACGTGTAATGAGTTCTCCAACAAAAATTTTCCCAAATAATAATAATAATAATAATAATATAGAGATCGAAGCAGAGAAACAGAGTCAGCGGAGTAAAGTGCGCTAGAAAAGGCGCTCTCCTCGTTAGTGGAGGAGAGCGGGAGAACTGGGGAGAGTAGCGTGTTGCCCGAAGGGGGTCAGTGAGAGGCGAGAAAAGAGGAGACAAAAGAAAGCCAAGATTAGCGGTCCAGATTAGCTACCAGAACCAGAGTCCCTGCCCTACGATGGATTAGCGCCCTGTCTAGGGTTGGTTCCTGCCCTTGCGCTCAGAGATGCCGGCTGGGCCCCGGCTTCCCCGTGACCCCGTAACTGGGAATAAGCGGTACAGAAAATGACTGACTGACCAGAGTCCCTAATGAGAGAAAAGATGAAGCTCTCCCTTCTTCAGTGGGGGAGAGCAGGAAACTGGAGAGAGTAGCGAGCACCCCGAAGGGGAAGATAGAGGTGAGAGGAGAGGTCACACTTTAAGGCAAAGATTTGCTGTCCCTCAACATATTACCTCACGCCCAAAGGACGCTACCAGAACCAGATTCCCTAACATGTGCTAGCTCGCACGAAAAGAAGAGAGTGTGACGGCGAAAACCTGCCCGAGCTCCCACTTAAGTAGGACTCCGGCCAGGTGAGCATCGTCACCTCTGATTGCCGCTAGACCGCCTGATAGTTGCACTTCATGTGGTTGAACCGCGACTACCAATCTGGCCTGGCTACTTCCGGCGGTGGCTGCTGGGGTGAGCCGGCCCCTAACACATTTCCTTACTTTTTGTGCTTTGTTTATACAACCCCAATTCCAAATGTTGGGACATTGTGTAAAACGTAAATAAAAACAGAATATGATGATTTGAAAATCCTTTTCAACCCATATTCAATTGGGAAAGTTGATGAATGCTCAAAAAACACCTGTTTGGAACATTCCATGGGTGAACAGGTTAATTGGAAACAGGTGTCACTCCATCTATAAGTGCAAGTTAAAACTCTACCATGCAAAGCAATCTAATGGTATGGGGTGTGTTAATGCCCGTGGCATGGGTAACTTGAACATCTGTAAAGATATACCATTAATGCTGAAAGATACATACAGGTTTTGAAGCAACATATGCTGCCATCCAAGCAATGCCTTTTTCAGGGACATGCCTGCTCATTTCAGCATGACAATACCAAGCCACATTCTACATGTGTAACAACATAGTGGTTATGTGGTAAGAGAGTGCATGTAATAGACTGGCCTGCCAACAGTCCAGACCTGTCTCCCATTGAAAATGTGTGGCGCATTTATAACAATGGAGACCCCGGACTGTTGAGCACCTGAAGTTGTACATCAAAAAAGAATGGGAAAGAATTCCACCTACAAAGCTTCAACAATTAGTCTTTAGTTCCCAAACACTTATTGAGTGTTGTTAAAAGGAAAGGTGATGTAACACAGTGGTAAACATGCCCCTGTCCCAACTGTTTTGGAACTGAGTGAATATTTTCAACAAACAATAAAGTTTATTAATCCTCCATATGGATTAAGAATGGCGTGTCACTCAAGTTTATATGTGTGTCAAGGCAGGAGAACAAATACATTTGGTAAAATAGTGTATGTATTTTGGGGGTATACCAGGAGTAGTAGAGGCTCAGGGATATAGAGTGAAGAGTGGGGGGCTGCTAAGCCCTTCTGGGAGTCTCTATGTGTTGACTCTTGTCCCCTACAGTATCACAGCAAGATGGATCTGTTCCATATAAACAGGATACCGTGACTCCTCGGGTATGTTTTCTGGCTTTCTATCTATACTTTTCTGTGGTTCCCAGGCCTCCCACAACCTCAGTATGCCCTCAGTTAAATCGCTCTCAACCTTTGACCATTTTTGTTAGGATGTTTTCGATTGTTTGACCGATATTGGTTTGGGGCCTGTGGAACCAGCCATGAGACCAGAATAGTCTTCCCAAGAATGACTATCAATGCTCTTCCAGGAAAAGCTGACCGTGGGGAAATGCATTGGCTCAGAGATGGCTCAGAGAGAAAGAAAGAGAGAGAGAGAGAGAGAGAAAGCGAGAGAGAGTGAGAGAGTGAGAGATAGAGATTGACCTGCACTTGCTTTATCATTCAGGTGAGGCTAGCAGAGCAACAATATAAACTATGCATCACTATATTGCCAACCTACACAAGTTTGCTTTTGACCAAAAACATCTGGAGAAAACCAGTAAAGGACACAAGTCCTATTATGACTATAAAGCATTCTATGATGAGGTCCAGGTGGTGGATAAGGTGTGGTATTTCAACCAACTTGAAGCTCGAGATGAGGTGCTGGGAGAGTAGCTTGTAATTTCCTTCCTCACTGGGGAGGTCCTTACGCATAGTTTTATGCCTGCATTCAACCCTGTGTGTTTAAGTTGGTAAAAATGTATTCTTGCGACCATTTTCATTCATGGCAAAGACTTTGTTTGATATACCTGATAGCACAGCTATGCAGAGACACAGGAAATGCTTTAGAACATAAAACAGAAACCAAATGGAAGGTCAAAACTGGTTCAAACTCTAACTCAATAATACATGCTTTAATGCAAGATGTAACACTCTTTGACCATTAGCCCTAAAACCACAACCCAAGCTATCTCCTAAGTCCATAATGCAACAAACTCTTAACAAAGTACAGACTTACTCCTAACTAATACTAAACAGTCTTGTAAAGTGTGTCTGTTTAACTCAAAGGAATTCCCAAGGGATTGCAAATCTCTCCCAAAACTACGGATTGGATACAGGAAAACAGAAAACTGTGCCAAATACTTTTTCTAAAAAGGAAGATAACAACATTTTTCATAACTGAAAATGACACCAGGTTACAGACTTCTATGCACCTAGTCTGACAGTATAAAAATCATCTTAATATGATGCCCCATTAATAATTGATATTTCTACAAATTCTACAAACCCACAGTGATCCCTGTGACAACAAAACATAATCTCCTGGGGATTACAAGGACATCATTTGCTTCTTAAAATGTGTACCTCCTGCAGCTGTTCTAATGCTGCCTGTGGACATTGGTGCTTGTAAGAAAGTTTTCACAACCTCGTCACTCGTCTGTGTGTACCGTACTACGCAGAGCTCCGGAGCGAGACGATTGAATGGACAGACCACACGAGG
>JAOVVG010000036.1:8577388-8595304 GCA_028566375.1 Leptodoras nelsoni | reverse complement strand
TATTCTGTGGGTTATGGGTATCCTGACCCACAACCCACCGAAATGCATAGAACATATCCCTAAATTCACATATATCTATCTATCTATCTATCTATTTATCTATCTATCTATTTATCTATCTAATTGAAAACAGACAAAATCTCATGTTGCACTCTGGCACAGTTCTGACGTAAATAATTATTTATTTTAGATCATTTAGATTATTTTAAATACCTCACATGGTTTATGACAATATGTTAAATGAATACATTTGCTGTGCATTTCTTCTATGGTCAGTGCTTACAAAAAAAGCTCGGGTGTATTAGCTTTAAAGAGACTTAGAGTTAGACTTAGACTAACAGACTTGCAACAGAGAGTTAAATTGGAGCCAGCGGTGGAGGGAAATTGTTGAGGGTAAAAAGAATGAATATGACAATACATAGACAAGAACATACGGACATCCAAAGCCCTACAGAATATATGAAGTGCATACAAAGTTTATTCCTGCAAAAATACGCGACGAAAGAGGAGCGACATAAACAACAACTCTCCTCATATTAATGTAACACCTGCAGTGTTTACAGAAGTCTAACTGACCACACTAACTCCCATACTGACTCCGTCACGGCCATGTTTTCTCTTGAGACTCAAAACGTTGGAGGGTACGTCCTCTATTCCAAACAATATTAAGCCTATTTGGAGATGACCACATCAAGAATGAAATCACGAAGTGTTGATTCAAAAGTCTTAATACTTCATAATTATACTGTTTAAATTTTTTTAATGTAGCCTTTATCTTAAACGTAACTTACCATGTGCAGTTATAACCTTCTGTCAAACATAAAATGCTGCATCTAATCATGTCTTGACTTTTCCTACATTAACGTTTTATATTTTACTCCCTATATTTTACTCCCTAACAATTTCTTTTTCAATTTCTTTTTTTATCGTTTCGTTTCATCGTTTGTTTATAACTGTGCATGCATATATATATACAGTTATATTCTCTCTCTCTCACACACACACACACATATATATACACATGCGATCAGGTGCATGCCGTCAAGCCCTTTATAAGATGTCTGTGAAGAGTTGTCATTAATTACTGCTTCATATCGTGCGCTGAAAACTTCAGCACCACAAGTGACGGACAGCTCCTGTATTCTAATAAGTGCAGTTTGTTCACGCCTTCAGGCTTCACATCGCCTTTCAGTTGAGCATGGAGAACTGCTTACATTTACATTTACATTTAGGCATTTAGCAGACGCCCTTATCCAGATGTCATCAGTTTTATACAAGTTCATTTATGTAGAGCATTCAATACAACAATATTCTAATAATAATATTCTAATAATATAAAACAAAATTAATACTTTAACAATAGGCCTCATTTTAATTCAATAGTTCCAATAACTGCCAGAGAGCCACAGATTCTTAATCCGCAACTGCCCAATAGGAATCAATTCTGCTCAAACAGAAAAAACAGACTATTTGAAAAAGTTAGAAAATGTAAAATGTTTGATTTTTATTTAAAGCATAAATACATTTAATACTTCCCACTTAACAATTCATATCAATAAAAAAGAACAAATGTTGAATATATAGAAGGATAAGTTTAGAATAATATACACAAAATGCAAAACCCCAAAAAAAATCTGTAAAATAAATCATATAAATGTAAAAAAGCCGAAAGATATCAGTTCCTCTGGAGGTAAAGCACTAGGTTATGTGAAGAAGCTGCAGGCAGTAATGGCCAGGCTGAACCATTTACCCCACTTTACCTTTGCCTGACATACTGACCACGTAACCTGCTCTTTGATCTGACATGGCCTTTGGAGGCAGAGGATACACGCACATCCTGCCACAGAGGGAAGACACAACACAACAGAAGATTCACCAGACAAAAGGTTAATTACATCCTTTGCATTTTCTTGTCCAATATTAAGTTGGGTGTAGTGTTCATTGATCAGAAATATTGCTTTAAAATAAGCACATCACATACAGTTTTAGGTTAAAGTAATTTGAGGTGAAGATTATACAGTTGTCTTCTGATACACTTTATGTAAATGTTTAAATTTCATAGAGCTTTTATAGGGCCAATAGAGTAAATGCTTTTCAATTAAATTTGATTCAATATCAATTATATAGTCTCTGTAGCACACCGGATTAGACACTGAATAATTTCTTAAATGTGTATAAAATTTAGAAATAAATCTAAATCTCTTAAAAACTAAGAATTTCTGTTTCTCATGTTTTTGCCTAATCACTGCTGTTAGAAACAGTTAGAAGGCACTATGTCTTTAAATTATTTAATGAAATAATTCAATGAATTGTTTTTAATTCATTTCGTGCTTTTTAAATGAGGAACACAGCCTCAGGCAAGGATCTTCTCTTCTTCTTCATTCAACTCTCCCTCCTGCTCTAGCCCTATTCCAGCGTGTGTCCTTCTTCCAACAGCAGGATGTGCTCACAACTGACCCCTTTAATTGGATCTGAACTCTGACTTAGTTCACAGGGGGTTGAGTGGAGTGAGAGGCCTTTATTCCTACCAGTTATATTGGGCCATAAATTGTTTTCATTGTTTGAATGGGCTGTAAATGTGTACTGGAATCTGTAATGATGGTTGTAATGAAGACAGAGTAACACCTTTCACACTGTATCAGGCAAAGGTCATAACCTCATCCCTCAATGAATTTAATATTTAACAGTCATTATTGATCCTTGTTTGTATTACAGTTATGTGTGACTGTGTGTAGGGGTATAAACTTAAAATTCTTTCTTAAAGTTTTGCTAATGGGAATAAACTAGTCTAGGAGAACAATAATAATAATTTATTTACATTATGAAATTACATTATTTGTGTTTTTCCTCTGAATGAAATTCTATTTATGTCATACAGATACATACAAATTGTGCTGACAGAGTAAGAAGACAAAATAAAGTGTGTAAAAATACAGTTTTATGTAAAGAGTTGTAAAGATTGTTGCAAGGGCTATAGCATTTTCATTTGTATCCATACCTTTGTCCACACACTATCAACACATTATAATGGTATGATTCCTGCCTGACCTGTTAAATTTAAACACCACTTAAAGAACCTGACTGGCAATGTGAAGCAGCCTAAAAGGTCTCAATAAGCAACACATGATGCTCCATTCTAAAGATATTTAATACAGATGTTAAACAATGTTATTGAAATCTACCAGCCTAGAAAGGGTTACAGAGCCTATGCTAAGGCTCTGGGATTCCAGTGACCCACAGTAAAAGCCATTATCCACAAATGGAGACAACTTGGAACAGTGGTGAACCTTCCAAAGCAGCCGCCAGCCTACCAAGAATTCACACTGAACACATTGACAACTCATCTAGGTCACAAAAAGAACCCAGACAAATGTATAAAGACCTGTAGGTCTCACTTAGACAGTTACAGTCAATTACACTATTATACAACAAGAAAGACATGGAGCAAAATGGCATTCATGGGGTAGTTACATTTACATTTATGACCAAAAGGAACACAAAGGTTCATCTCACATTTGCCAGAAAACATCTTCCCACAGTACTTTGGAGATAATATTCTGTGGACAGGTGAGTCAAAGGTGGAACTGTTTGAAAGACATGGGTCCTGTTCCATTGGGTATAAATTAGCACTACATCCTACCATAAGAAGACCATACCTATAGTGGTGGTAGTGTGATGGTCTCAGACTGCTTTGCTTCTTCAGGATCTGGAGAACTTGTTGTAATTAATGGAACCATGAATTCTGCTCTCTATCAGAAAATCCTGAAGGAGAATGTCCACTTGTCAGTTTGTGAACTAAAGCCCAGTACATTGTTCCAAAGTACACAAGCAAGTTCACTTCTGAATCACACTAAAGGAAAGAAATTAAGGTTTTAGAGTGGCTGACAAAGTCCTGAGTTGAATCTCATTGAGATTCCCATTAAGGCAAGAAGTTAAACCAGGATGTCATACTCAAAAACCTTCCAGTTTAGACAAATTAAAACAATTCTGCAAAAAAAATAATCTGCAAAAATTGCTACACAGCAATGTAAAAGACTCACACAAGCTATTACAAGCATTTGATTGCAAAGGGTGGCACAACCAGTTACTAGTTTTACTGGCAATTACTTTTTGATATAGATTTTGAAAAAAATCTTTATATTCACAAGATTTTATGATCATTTAAAAACTGCATTTTGTGTTTACTTATGTTGTCTTTATCTTATTTTAAAATTAGTTTGATGATCTGAAACATATATATTGTATACACACAGCCCAATTCCAATGAAGTTGGGACATTGTATAGAGCATAAATAAAAACAGAATACAACGATTTATAAATCCTTTTCAACCTATATTCAATTGAATACACTACAAAGACAAGATATTTAATGTTCAAACAGATAAACTTTATTGTTTTTTGCAAATATTCACTCATTTTGAACTTAATGCAACAGTGATAAAACAGTTGGGATAGGGGCAACAAAAGACTGGGAAAGTTGAGGAATGCTCAAAAAACACCTGTTTGAAACATTCCACAGGTTAATTGAAAACAGGTGAGTGTCAAGATTGTGTATAAAGAGAGCATCCCCAAAAGGCTCAGTCCTTCATAAGCAAGGATGGGGCGAGGTTCACCACTTTGTGAAGATAAAAAATTTAAGAACAACATTTCCCAATGTGCAATTGCAAGGAATGTAGGGATTTCATCACCTACAGTACATAATATCATCAAAATATTAAGAGAATCTGCTCAAAAAAATAAAGGGTACACTTAAACAACACAATGTAACTCCAAGTCAACCACACTTCTGTGAAATCAACCTGTCCAGTTAGGAAGCAACACTGACTGTGAATCAATTTCACCTGCTGTTGTGCAAATGGAACAGACAACAGGTAGAAATTAGAGGCAATTAGCAAGACAACCCCTATAAAGGAGTGGTTCTGCAGGTGGTGACCACAGACCTTTTCTCTGTTCTCATCCTTTCTGGCTGATGTTTTGGTCACTTTTGCATTTTGTCAGTTTTCTCACCATAGAGGTAGCATGAGGTGGTGTCTACAACTCACAGAAGTTGCTCAGGTAGTACAGCTCATCCAGGATGGCACATCAATGCAAGCTGTGGCAAGAAGGTTTGCTGTGTCTGTCAGCATAGTGTCCTGAGCATGGAGCAGATACCAGGAGACAGGCCAGTACACCAGGAGACATGGAGGGGCCGTAGCAAGGCAACAACCCAGCAGCAGGACCGCTACCTCCTCTTTTGTGCAAAGAGGAACAGGAGGAGCAGTGCAAGAGTCCTGCAAAATGACCTCCAGCAGGCCACTAATATCCATGTTTCTGCTCAAACTGTCAGAAACAGACTCCATGAGGGTGGTATGGGGGCCTGACATTCGCCATTGGTTCTCTGTGCTCTTCAAGGATGAGAGCAGGTTCACACTGAGCACATGTGACAGATGTGACAGTCTGGATGAGTGATGAGTTTGGAGATGTTGTGGAGAATGTTCTGCTGCCTGCAACATCCTCCAGCAGGACCGGTTTGGCAGTGGGTCAGTAGTGGTGTCGGGAGGCATTTCTTTGGAGGGCCTCACAGACCTCAATGTGCTAGCCAGAGGTACCCTGACTGCCATAAGGTACTGGGGTGAGATCCTCAGACCCATTGTGAGACCATATGCTGGTGCAGTGGGCCCTGGGTTCCTTCTGATGCATGACAATGCTAGGCCTCATCTGCTGACACATTTCAGTCACTTCCTGCATGATGAAGGCATTGATGCTATGGACTGGCCTGCCCGTTCCCCAGACCTGGATCCAATCGGGCACATCTGGGACATCTCGTTTCATCCACCAACGCCATGTTGCACCACAGACTGTCCAGGAGTTGGCTGATGCTTTAACCCAGGTCTGGAAGGAGATTCCTCAGAAGAACATCCACTGCCTCATCAGGAGCATGCCCAGGCATTGTAGGGAGGTCATACAGGCACGTGGAGGCCACACACTCTACTGAGCCTCATTTTAACTTGTCTTGCGGAATTTCCACTGAAGTTGGATCAACCTGTCATTTGATTTTGATCCACTTTGATTTTGAGTATGATTCCAAATCCAGACCTCCATGGGATAATAATTTTGATATACATTGATCATTTTTATGTTATTTTGTTCTCAGTGCATTCCACTATGTAATAAATAAAGATTTTCAACTGGAATATTTTATTCATTGTTATCTAGGATGTGTTATTTTTTTTTAGCAGTGTATATACATATATATAGGCATGGTTGAAACATCATTGGCCAAAGGGCTACCATTGATGTGCCAGGCCAACGGGGGAGGAAACATCAAAATGTGTGCTGCTATGTCAGAGAATGGTGTACTTACACATATTCCCATTATAGGGCCCTATAAAACACAGCATCTCGTACAATTCTTGGACATCCTCTACAGGGATCTCATCCCTGATAATGACAGAGGTGTGATGCAAGATTATTTGCCCAAATATGCGCTCATTTGGGATAATGTGAGTTTTCACCACTCTAATACCATCAGGCAATGGTTTGCCATTCATGCTAGAATGCTGATGGAATTCCTCCTACCCTATTCCCCATTACTGATCCCAATTGAGGAGTTCTTCTCAGCCTGGATATGGAAGGTGTACGATCACCAGCCGCACACCCAGATGAGCCTGCTGACTGTCATGGATGCAGCGTGTGAGGATCTCACAGCAGATGCTTGCAGAGGCTGGATTAGACACTCCAGGAGATTCTTTCCATTTGATTTCATTCTTCCATCGCTGCATTGGGATGGAAGATATCCAGTGTGATGTGGATGAAAACCTGTTGTTTTAATTGATAACTTTCTGGAATGTGCAGCCTACTTGCAATAAAAAAAAAGCTTAGCTAGTTTCTATCAGGATAAACTTACACTGTTGCATTGACAACATGACTAAGTATTTTGACTGCCCTCTCCATATGCAATGACACACAGACTTGACATTCTGATGGCACTGACCAGCTGATTGACATAAATATTTGCTTTTGATGCAAAAACAAAGAATTCTGAGTGAGATACACACTTTTGCAGGTATTTCATAGAGTTGTGCTGTTTGCACTAACTGTTTTGAGAAATGCACTTGTTGTGATGCTAAGGTAAATCATGATGTAAGAAATGTACCAAATGGACTGAGAAAATCTGTAATACCCCTCCATGTGTCCATCTATTGGACAAATTTTATTATTTTCATGCCCGTGGCTGCCAGAGGGTGCCCCAGACGCCCTGTGGGAGAACTACAGACTCAAACTACAACTCCCAAAGGGCCAATCTAACGTTTGCCCCGTTCCCGTTGCTCCTTGTGTTTTATTTACCATGCTCTGTGCCTTTCTATTTTGAACTTTCCATAATTCAAGAACTATCTAGTTTGTCTTATCACTGCATGAAAATAAATATATATATATGTGCACTTTCCTCCAACCTGTGTGGGATCATTACAATTATATATTTTTAATTTAATGAGAAATATATCACTAATGCACCACTTGAACAATGAAAACTTTTAAAAAACTTTTAGAAAACTTTTTTTTTAAAGAAATCTAAGGAACTGCACACTAAGGAATTACAGTCTTTGAAGACATTGTAAACATGTCATTTTAGAAATTTTTTTTTAAATATAAGACAAAAAAAAATTCAGTTATCATTTGATAAATAAAGATTAAAAGTGGCATTCCTTAATTGCCTGAGGAGGAGTCCACTGTTCATCATTTTAGAGGGTGACGTTGGATGTCCATGCTTTGTTGTGAAGAGCAATGCAAGCACATATCATGGTACATGCTAGCTTTGGGTCAACACATAGGTAATTTAAGCAAGCAAAGCGTATCTTCAGCACCCCTGTTTACTGCTCAGTTGTTCCCCTTGCTGTTGCATGGGCTCTGTTACTCTCAAATCTGCATATATCTTAACTGTTGCAAAAGATGTCTAATTGGGTAATTGTCTAATTGTCTGATTGGGTAACCACTGCCACCAAAATGTTGGGAAAATCTGGGAAGGTTTGCTAAAACATCTTGAAAATAATGCTCTCCTTAAGAATTCATTAGTTCTGTGTCATCCCTTTCTTTTTACAAGCTCTTTTTTTCCCTCTCAGGGGGTCCCTGAATGTCTAGTGGTGTTTGGCATGTTATCCAAGAAGAAAAGGCTCTGTTTGATCTTGTTCAGATCGTCTGGATTTTCAGGAAATGCAACAAACTGGTTCAGAAGGCTGGACAAGGCAGGTGAGAATTTCTATATACTATACATACAGTGGATTTTGTGGCATGAATACCATTGTAACTTGATGAAATAACTGTTAGGGGCCGGCTCACCCCGGCAGCCGCCGCCGGAGGTAGCCAGGCCACACCCCCCACTGCCGCTAGGCGTTGCCCGAATAGTAGTCGTGGTTCAACCACGGGAACTACAACTACCAGGCAGCCTAGCGGCAATCAGAGGTGACGACGTTCACCTGGCCTGAGCCCTACTTAAGTAGGAGCTTGGGCAGGTTTCACCATCACACTCTCTCCTTTTTGTGCGCTCTAGCACTTGTCAGGGAATCTGGTTCTGGTAGCATCCTTTGGACGTGAGGTAATTTGTTGAGGGACAGCTTATCTTTGCTCTCGAGTGTGACCTCTTTTCTCACCTCTTTCTTACCCTTTGGGGAGTTTGCTACTCACTTCTGTTTCCTGCTCTTCTCTGCTAAGAGGAGAGCGCTTAATCTTAGCGCTTTGCTCCGCCGACACTGGAGAAGCACCTCTCTGTTTCTTTGTTTCTTGCTCTATATTATAAGGGAAAGATTTTGGGTTGGGAACTCATTCTCTGTGTTTGCATCTATAGGAGTCATTATTTCTAGTTCCCCTTTTCTCTGTTTTTGTCCCCACCTTCTGTTTAAAATTCTTCTTTGTTTGAGGTCGTGTTCATATGACTCTTTTGTTTGCCCTTTCTCCCCTTGAACAGCAGTGCTACCCTGGCACTTCCGGGTTTGGTTTCACCATACCGAGTTTCTACCAAACTTTTCCGTTATCCCCATTTCTACCGATCCATTGGGATTGCTTTACCTGACAGGGCGGCTAACTAAGAGGCATTATTTTCACGCCACCACAAAGTCACAAGCACCCAAGTCATTATTCCCAAATAAAGCGCTAAGTGCACGCCGCAGCTCTGCACAGCTCTTCAGCTTTACTGCTAGTCTGTGACACCATGGCCCGATATCGCCGTGGACTAACACGTTGCTAGTATTGTATGCCGGTGATTACGGGTTCGTGCCCCACGGGTGGTAAGGAAGGTAAAAGATAATTTATTAAGAAGAAAGAAAAAGAGATAAGGGTGAAATAAAAGAAAATAATATATATAGTTTTAGGAGAATAAGGGGGACTCATCAGTAGTCCACTTAGGAGAAGGTCTGTGACGGCCCTTCTCCTCCCCCCATTTTACTCCAGCCTCAGTGCTCATGTTTTCTGTTGGTTCGTGTCGGCCTTGCAAGGTTGAATCAGTGACATCGTAACAGTAGAGTGTGACCACTCATGGACCCAGCAGACATGACAGGGGTCCACCGAGCCCTACAGCAACAACAACAACTCACCTCACAGAGACACGGGCAGATGTTGGACCAATTATCAGAAAAACTAAACCAACTAAACCCACTCCCCCACCTCAGGCACATTAACCCCATATCGCTCACCCCGAGCGAATTGCTGGAGACTCACCCAGCTGTTGTGTGTTTCTGCTGCAGTGCTCCCTGGTGTTCGAACTCCAGGGAGCCTGGTTCCCATCCAAACGGTCCAAAGTGGCCTTTATTATATCCCGGTTGTCTGAGCCCTGACATGGGCTACTTCTCTTTGGGAGAACCAGGCTCCAGAGTGTCGAACCGCTAGGGAGTTTATGGCAGCACTCAAGAGCACGTTCTACATGCCCAGGGTGGGTAAGGAGCCCGGCCCTATACTGCTCAGCCTGATACAGGGGTCACGGCCGGTTAGTGACTATATCATAGAATTCCGCACCCTGGCGGCCGAGTGTGGGTGGGACCAGGGGGCCCTACAAGCCA
This sequence comes from Leptodoras nelsoni, assembly GCA_028566375.1. Taxonomy (NCBI): domain Eukaryota; kingdom Metazoa; phylum Chordata; class Actinopteri; order Siluriformes; family Doradidae; genus Leptodoras; species Leptodoras nelsoni. The sequence continues at coordinate 8,585,275 of JAOVVG010000036.1, read as the reverse complement.
TCTTTTACCAGGGCCTCAACGAACATCTTAAAGATGAGTTAGCCACCCGAGACCCACCCAACACTCTCACGGAATTTTATGAATTAGCTAGTAACTTGACCTCAGGCTCAAGCAAAGAGTGCGTGCAACCCATGCAAATTGGGAGCACGCGGGATTCGGTGGGTCCCTGTGGTAAGTCACGGCCGGAAAATGCTCGGACCAGTCCCCGCGAGGGAGCAAGGGATTAGGTAACAAAATGCTCCCAGGTCAGGGTTTAAACTAAAAGCTAACTTCTCATGGAAGGGATCACCGCCCTCTAGTGTCTGGGTATGGATCGACTAAGGGGCGGCTAACAACTTCATGGATGCCGCCCTGGCTAAGACCCTAGGCCTCTGACTCCACCCATTGATCAGACCCCTCCCTATTGTAGGGGTCGATGGGCGAGCCCTAAAAGGAGGCCCTGTCCGTTACCTTAGCCCAGAATTAACTCTCGTTATCGGGTCTCACACCGAGAAAATAGCCTTCTACATTATTCACTCACCCAGCATACCACTTATTCTGGGTTACCCTTGGCTGCTCCAGCATAATCTCAGCATGGACTGGGCTGCTGGGTCTATTTTTGCCTGGGCCCCAGAATGTCACACAGCGTGCCTCCTGCAACACAAACCTAACCCTGAACCCCCTCAGCAGGAGGGCAAGGGGGTGCTCAACTTAGCCGAGGTACCCTTGGTATACCACGATCTGGCCGAGGTATTTAGCCCAACCAAGGCCCAGGTCCTGCCTCCACATAGATCGTACGACTGTGGGATCGACCTATTACCGGGGAACACCCCTCCCCGAGGGCATCTCTTCGCTCTCTCTGGTCCCGAGAGGAGAGCAATGGAAGAATATATGCAAGAGGCACTCGCCTCAGGGTTCATCCACCCATCACATTCCCCAGCGGGCGCAGGTTTCTTCTTTGTGAGAAAAAAAGATGGAGGCCTGCATCCGTGTGTTGATTACCTAAACGCCATCACGATCAAAGATCGTTACCCTCTGCCGTTAATGCAAACTGCGTTTGAGGCACTGCAGAAGGCCAGAATATTCACTAAATTGGACCTCCGCAGTGCCTATAACCTCATCAGAATACGGCAGGGGGACGAGTGGAAGACTGCCTTCATTACGCCCACGGGGCAATACCGGGTGATGCCCTTTGGCTTGGCCAACGCACCCGCGGTTTTCCAACGGTACATAAACGAGGTGCTCTGTGAGGCGTTAGACCAATACGCCTATGTATACCTGGACGACATAATAATTTGTGTCATTGAGAGCCTCCTGACCAGCGGCATTAACATTTGGTACAGCAGCACAACTGCAATGGACCATAAACACCTGCAGAGAGTGGTGAAGACTGCTGAGAAGATCACCAGGACTCCACTGCCCTCTCTGCAGAACATTTACCACCGGAGCACTGCCTCTGGAGAGCACAGGAGAGCTGCCTCCATTGTTAAAGGTCCCTCCCACCCCCAGCATGAACTTTCAGACTCTTGAACCTACTGCATAAATAAAATACTTTACTTATGTTTACATGCCACTGTGACTTGACTGTAGCACATTTTCACTTTACTCTAGCTGATGTTTAAAATTAGACTATTGCACATTTATAGCCATGTTCCACTTGTCCAATGTCAGTATCATCCACTGCAATTCTTGTTTTAGTTAAATTTAGAAAAGTAGTATTATATTTATTTAGTTTACTATTCTTAATCTTTTTTTGGCATTCTTGGCAAAGAGCAAATAAAGAATTTAATTGTACACAGAAACCTGTTTCCTTACTGTGCAAATGACAATAAACTCTTTGAATCTTGAATCTTGAGTCTCAGCGTTTGATTTTTAATGAACTTCATGTTTTAAATGTAACTCTGTAATTCTTCAGTGTTATACAATGATTAATTTAGTTTGGGAGTAGCAGTAATTTTGGGCTGGTTCCGGCTAGTTTTACTTAAGCTGTTCAAAATTTTTCACACGAAGTCAAAGATATAGTCACACCACACCAAAATGTCAAAAGTTTTCACACAAAAAACACACGCACTGCCCCTCGTCACTCTCTATGAGAGCCTTCATAAGCCCCACGAACTCATCCCCAGATAAACATATAAATGAAGTTTCATTTATTATTTTCCTAAACACACCATGACTCACCCCACCTTTCATGTCAGCACCCTCAAACCGGCTCAGGCCGTGTCCTTGGACCAGGAGGAGGATAACGCTCCTGCCTCTAATGATACAACTTTTCCCCAAGGTGACACCTACACAGTTAAATATGTTCTTGATTCGAGGAGATGACAGGGGGGAATACAGTACTTGGTAGCCTGGGAGGGATACGGCTCTGAAGAGAACTCCTGGATGCCCTCCGAGAACATCCTCGACCCCCTTCTCATTCAAGACTTCCATGCCAGGTACCTCCACAAACCTGCCCCTTGTAAACCTTGTAGGCCTAAGAAAAGAGAAAGAGCTCCCAGAGTGAGCCCCTTGGGAGGGCCTCTGTAACATCCATGACCATCAGAGGGTGCCAAGGGCACTTTGATCACTTTGCATGTCATCCTTCAGTCTGTCTTTTTTGTCTTCCCCAGTCTAACCTAGCCAGAGTGTAGTGTTTCCCTGCCCCGTTTCCTGCACGTTATGGACATCCTCTGTGCTTTGGATTATCTTGGTTTTTTGGATTTTTGCCTCTGGTTTCCCGTCCTGCTGTTACCATGCTCTGTGCCATTGATTTTGATGGTGTTTTCAATGTTTTGTACAAAACTCTATAAGTGCTTTTTGTCTTCGCTGACCTTTTGTACATTTTTGAACTGCTTTTTCTGTTTACCTGCCTGCATTACATTAAACCACATTATCTGCACTTGACTCCAGCCTGTGTGGGATCTTTACAGGTAGGCATCATAGGGCCATTGAAAATGTTATTGCCATTTATCACTGGTCTATTTTAAGAGAAATGTTGAATGTTGCCTCATTATTCACTTGACTTTATTTGATAAAAGTGTAACATTAAAGATGACTGATGTCTTGTCTTATTTTTTATTTTATTTAAAGGGAACTGCACAGTGTGTAGGGAGGTCCATAACCTTGAGATGAACTGAAGCCCTTGATCACTGATGAGCCTCTGCCATCTCCATTGCCATGGGCCTGTGAGAGGGACAAAACTCTCTAGAAAACCCCTTTAGAAAAATGGTCAACCTTCGAATGAATAAAAATGTGCAACTCCCAAGACTTTAGCCACTCTGAAAACTTCATTCATCAGATTCTGAAACACACTAGGGGTGGATGCCAATCCGTGTGGCATAACCAGGTATTCATAGTGCCCGGACGATGTATTGAAGGCTGTTTTCCACTCGTCTCCCTCTTGGATACGGACAAGATGCTGCGTGGGGGGCACATCCTTGCAGGAGGTCAATGGCACAGTCAAATAGGTGGTGTGGAGGCAGGCCCTCTGCATGACAGTCAATACCTTGCATTATAGGATGCTTAGGTGAGTCTATGAGCAAGAGGGAGATGCCAACCTAGAGCTTGAATGGGGCTGTCTGATGCGTGACTGTTCCACTGCCATTGGGGGCGCCATCCACGGCCTTGACCCAGACTGCAGCGACAGTCTTGATTAAGGGGAAGCCATGTTCCTCGCCGGCGGTCCGGTTCACTATGTTCGTGGTGGCTCTAGAATCAATGAAGAAGAAACAAGAAATGTCTGGGCAGAGAATCTGAACAGGAACAGTGAGTTCTTTAGCCACTAGAGGAACAGTGCTACTCACTGCGTACACCAGGGCATGGTCTGTGGAACCACCCCTGGCGCGAGTAGCAGTAGGAGGCCTTGAGTGACAACTCGCTATAAAATTATCACTCTCCCCACAGTAGAAACATCGATTCAGATGGGCTCTTCTACTCCGCTCCTGGGCAGACAGACAAACGGACCCCAGGACCATGGGTTCAGGCTCCTCCCAGTGGCGAATGGAGGTGTGGACCTCATCCAGATAAACCTGTAATGATCCCCACACAGGCTGGAGTCAAGAACAGACTGTTATAACGCAGGTTTGTGCAGATCAGGTTCATACAAAACAACGAAAGAGCAGTCCAAAAATAAAAGGTACAGAATGTGGTCAGTAGGACGGGAAGCTAACGATAACAAAAAGCAAAGTCCAAAAGCTCAGAAGATCCAAAAACACTTGGCAGGGATAGGGCAGGAACATTGGCACAGGCTCTGGGGGAAAACACAAACAAAAACACTGCTAACTGGGAAAATCAGGTGAGAGATTGTCATTACAACTAGCGTGGAGTACGTAAGACAATTGTTGATCCGCACTGAGGAGTGCTGGATGGGCTTCCATTATACTCCTCAGCAATACTTAATGAGCAATCAAACATGGCCGCCAGCAGATGTGCCCGATTTTGCAGTAGATTTAGTCCGGGCTTGTAGTCCTCCCACAGGGCATTTCAGGTCTCCTCTGGAGGTCGTGGCCATGACAGCGATAAAATAAATGTAGTATTATTATTTTTTTAATCACGGTCAATTCTTTAACGCAAAATTAATGCCATTGAGTTAAATTATGTAAAGCAGTGGCGCAATCAGTTAATTTGACATCACTCATTTTTATCCTTTCAGCTGTTAATTAAATGTTTATTGCTGTTAATGGGGTAAAACTTTATTTTTAATATTATATGTAAAGTAAAAAAAGTTGACAAGTACACATTACTAATGCATTGCTACAAGATATCTAGTACTACCTTGTACATTTTAAAAGCCATGGCTTAATGTGGTGCTACATTCTTTAAAATGTAAAATGTAAAAGAGTAAAATCTACTAAGATAGAGCAATTAAATATACTTGGAAGAGGGTGTTGCAAAGTCACAATTACTGAAGAATCACTAATTAAATCCAATAAAAATAGAGAGCAAGTTTTACTTGAATATATGGTCTGTTAAATTCACTAGCAGTTTTTATGTGGAAAAACTTTCCTAAGTTTTTTTTTAAGTAAATCCTACTCCACATTTTTTCAGTGTAGGGTTTAAGATTCTCCAGAGGACAGATTTTACCTGCTCTGAGAAGAGGAAGAGAATATTTGATTAAACATGGTCAAAGTACACTGATCAAGCTCCAAGATAAAATAAGCATGCACAGTTTCAGATTTCTGATTAATAGCTGTCATATAAAAACATTATATGATATGAATATCCATATTTCTGTATGATTGATTAAAGCAGATAAGAATAGGAGGTAGCAAAGGTTGTGCATCAAATAAGATACGATAAGATAAGATAATACTTTATTCATTCCTGAGGGGAAATTTCTGTAATGCATCTGAATCTAATATGTAGATGTGTATATAATGTATATATTCATGGCAGATTCTCCAAGACGCTCAGTAAAACATAAAAGTTAATTTCCTTATAAAACTGCACACATTGTACCTGGGAACACTAAGAAAAAGGCACACCAATTTTGACTTCCTTTAGTTTATTACTTTTTACTGCACTTACTAGTGTTTTTTTTTATGTAGAAACATTTACTTTATGAAGGCATCTTTGTTTTACACCAATTCTTTGTATGTGCCTATACCTCTGCCTTGTGCTATACAGTAATTTGCTGGTAAGTTTTACTGAGCGTCGTGCAGAGTCTGTCACAGCTCTTTGACTTTGACTGTCACACTTAATTCTTTTTTTGCATACAAAACCCCACAAGGTTCGTTATGTTTTTGGGCTGAAAAGTGGTCTATTATGTAATGTCTTGCTTTTGTTGTACCTAAGAACAATAGGGTGCCTAAGACCTTTGTACAATACTGTATATATAAAATTACTAAAATAAAATTAATAATATAATCTTAATATTTAAAATGTACACTGAAACATGCATATGTTCATTCATTCATTTACATACACTAACTTTATTATTTCACTTACTCATTAGTCACTATTATTTTTCTGTGCATGTATAGATTCTGCAAAGCCACACCCTTGGAAAGTAAGGAAAAGAGAGGAAGGGGTAATGATTCAATGACATATGCGGTTACTGTCATACCATTGCTGTTGTGTAAAAGAAATGAAGGAACTGCTAACAAAAACAAATTTAAACTGAAATTTAAAGTATAAATAATTTTTCTTAATGCATCAGGAATGCCTTAATTTAAAAAAAGTCTCAAATTTAGTGCTGGTTTTATGTTTACAACATGCTACAACAGGTTATTATAACTGAGAAGAGACAGATTTACACCTACACTTCCCATCTGTTAAGTATGCAATCTAAAATGGCTTAGTAAAATGGTGTCGTCTATTAGACATCCAGGGAGTGTACTTGTAAATGTGGTATAATTTGTGGCACGTTTGTCCTAATATGTAAGTGGATCATTATTTATTATTATGTTAAAACATGTTAAAAAATGTTAATGTAAAAACATGTTCATGACATTTAACAGGGTTACAATTGAGCTGTTGAAACTTGAACATCATAAATATCTTTGCACACTTACCCTCACACACATTATTCTAGTACTACTCATTTCCAAACTAAGATTCCGATTCATTGGCTGGAGCCATCATCAGTTCCCTTTTTGGATAATTTTATGCCACCCATTCACATAATCTAATTCTTAATTCAAATCAACCATAATTCAAATTTTGGTTCACAATATTATTATTATTATTAGTATTATTATTATTATTAGTATTATTATTAGTGGTGGTGGTGCATGGTGGTATTATTATTATTAGTAGTAGTAGTAGTAGCAGCAGTATTAGTAGTAGTAGTACAGTCCCTGTCTGTTCTGTCACTTATCCATGTTGTGGAAACAAAATCTCATAACCTGACTTTAAATTCATCCATTGGTTTTAGAAATGACTCATATGAAAGCTGAAACCCTCCCAAATGAGGTTTAATTCACGGAAATAAATTTGCTTCACTGCAGAAATATTGATCATTTAATGAACACAGAAAGGTCAGATTTTGGCAAGACAAAAGTTTTGTCGCCTTGTCATATAATGCACCCAATCCTAGTTTACAGCCTCACCTGTGCTCACTAATTGTTCACTTAATTAGTGGGTGTGTATAAAAAGAACCCCAGCACCCCAGACCTTCACTTGAACTATAACTTGACCTCTGGCAACATGCCAAAAATCCACCCTGCGACCAAAGCCTTGATTATCAAGAGGCTGAAGACCAGATCCACTGCAGAGGTGGCTGGCACCTTTAATGTGTCTCAGCGTCAAGTCCAAAGAATTAAAAAAAAGATTTGAAGAGACTGGAGATGTTTTTGACAAGCCCAGGTCCGGCAGACCCTGCAAGACAAGTGCTCGGGAGGAACGTTTGTTGGTTAGAAAATCCAAAGGCAGCCCCTCTTCCACTGCAGCAGAGCTCCACCAGGCCTGGTCACCTCAATTCCCTGTGTCAACTAGAACAGTTTGTAGGATTCTGTCTTGAAATGGCCTCCATGGTCAAATCAGTGCCCAGAAGCCAGCACTAAACAAAAGGCAATTAAAAAGCGTCTGGCATTTGCCAAGGTCCACAGCCTGCTAAATGGATGGACGCTGGAAAAGTGGCAGAAGGTGGATTACTCAGGTGAATCTTCAGTTGAATTACACCACAGCCGCCGCAAATACTGCAGGAGACCTACTGGAGCCCGTATGGATCCAAGATTCACCCAGTTACATTCAGTATGCAACATTTGCAAGGTGGAAGGCAATATCAATAGCCTAAAATATCAAGAAGTATTAGCTACCTCTTACATTCCCAATCATAAAAGGGGTCAAATTATGCAGCAGGATGGTGCTCCATCTCATACATCCATCTCTACATCAAAGTTCCTCAAGACGAAGAAGATCAAGTTGCTCCAGGACTGGCCAGCCCAGTCACCAGACATGAACATCATTGAGCATGTTTGGGGTAGG
>JAOVVG010000036.1:8556504-8567072 GCA_028566375.1 Leptodoras nelsoni | reverse complement strand
GAGTACACCCCTAAGAGACTACACCCCTAAATGTCCAAATTGAGCACTGCTTGTCATTTTCCCTCCAAAATGTCATGCGACTCGTTAGTGTTACCTAGGTCTCAGGTGTGCATAGGGAGCAGGTGTGTTCAAATTTGTAGTACAGCTCTCGCCCTCTCACATACTGGTCATCCTCAGCATACCATTACAGACAGTAATGTAAAAAAAACCCACCTGACATGAATTTAGAATGATTTTCAGTTCCATAAGTGTGAACTCTCCAATATTGGCTATTCCATGACATGTACCCCTCTTACCTATAATACTATAATCAGTATAAATGTGTCCAGTTTGAAAAGCCAACAACTTTCCAATAATTACTAAACAGAATTATTAGTATACTAATAAGATGGATTGCATAGTCCAGGAATTCATAGAGTCTTATTTTTAGCATGAAGGCAATACATTTTACTGTGATTTTTAAATATGAAGGTTATGCACACTAATGTATTGCCATTTGTGTAGGTATTAGTGCAACATCTGAAGACAACCCCAACAAGATCGAAGACCTGCGCTCAGAATGTAGCTCCGATTTTGGAGGCAAAGACTCCATCACAAGCCCAGATGGAGAGGATTCTGTACACGGTATTCATACTCAAATAAATATATTCGTTTTAACAGGAAAAAGTATTTACAGACAAATATCCCAAAGTGACTTGTAATTTAATTTCTTTCAATGAAATCCTGTGTTCTGGGACACAAGACCACATGATATGGTGTTCAAGGCTTTACTGGTATGGGGTTAACCTTGACTTTCTTGTCTTTGTCATTCCTGCATGTCTTTAGGAGGTTTGTCCTGTGTGCCTACTCAAGCTGACTCTCTGCTAACCATGTTTGATCCTCTCTCCTCTGGAGAAGGTAATGTAAATTGCCAGCCTTCTATAACTTTCAAATGCAGTAGACCTTTCATCAGCTCAAAAGCCAAGTTATAACCCAATAAACATTAAAAATTTGTTTTTTTTCCTGATATACGATAATGATAAAGTGCATCTTCGCTGTTCTGCTATTCTTTGTAATTAGCTCTCATGAGCTTTGAAGCTCAGATGTGCATTGTTGGCTGCTGAGAAGTACTGTAGTGTTGCATACATCAATTTGCCATAACAAGGCTTATTGAAGGCTAGCCTGTCTGGTCCTATCCCACAGAAGAGTTAGTGTAGCATGAATTGCTTAAAAAAAAAAAAAAAAAAAAAGTTAATGTGCTGTGTAAGCCATAAGTATAAATCTGCTTTTACGGATTGAGGTTTTTTTTTTTTGGTTTTTTTTTTTTTTTAGCTTTGAGCATGTGCTTGCAATATCCTTCCAGCATGCTTCCTGTTTCTGAGTTGTGGTGTATGGAGAGTTGAAAAGCAGCCACCAAAATGTGAAATGCAATGCACATAATGTGTTGCTTTTCCACATTAACATGCAGAACATGGGCCAAAATGAAAAGTCAAATTACTATTGCATTTTTTTCACATTGCTTGAACCTCTTCAATTTGCATTGTACTCGAAATGCAATCAAGGCACAACTGTGTTGCTTTCCACCGTGAGATACGCATCTTTGTTGGAAAAAGTATGTCAGCCTTTGCATTCAGTAGCTGGTGTGACCCCCATGAGTCAAGTCAAATGCATGCTGATTTGGATACAGGTGAATCACCACTGCAGCAAATTCCCTTGAGGAGCAATAAATCTGACCAAACATTTCTGGTCACTTGTGATCAATTCCGCACAATGGGTAGGAGTATTACACGACTGCTTCAACTCATAATGCTGGAGGTTTTCCTTTTATGAACTGCTCTTTTTAATTCCTTCCACAGCATTTCTATTGGATTATGGTCTAGACCTTGACTTGGCCATTCCAAAACATTAATACTTTTGGCAATATAGTGTACTTCAAATATAAATGCCTCGTTGAAATGCAGTGCATGAGATTGCAATTAAACACTGATGTAAAAATTGTGCCAAAATGAAAAGTACAAGATCCATTACATTAATTTAAAGCCATCTCTTATCAGAAAAACAAAGTGTGTGGATTTGCATTAAAAGAATTTGTGTCAGAATTGAATGTGCCAAAAAAAACACAATGCACATGATTGTATTTGGTCAAGGTGACATTTTAGTCATTCATTTACATTTACATTTAAGGCATTTGGCAGACACTCTTATGTGTCTTACATTAATCTCATTTATACAACTGAGCAGTTGAGGGTTAAGGGCCTTGCTCAGGGGCCCAACAGAGGCAGCTTGATGGTGGTGGGGCTTGAACCCCCAACCTTTAGGTCACTAACCCAACACCTTAACCCCTGCCCCCATTCACGATCTATTGATGTTGTATTGCACACCCCTAAATGCTCTATGTCTGGAGAGAGGAAAAGATGGCAATCCAAAATAAGAACCTTATGAGTTATACCACTGAATTCTAAACGAAAATGTCTGGATGTCTGGCACATTACATTATGTGTACATTAATGGCATGCATAAGTACTGGGATCTCACAGGCATACAGTAACCAACTCCAGAAATAACCAAACCCCAGTGCATGGAAGCAGATTATATAAGATAACTTTGGGAGCAGGTGGGATTGGCCAGGTTTGGTAGATAAAGTGGCCGGGAGCAGGATTATAAAAACTCTCAAGTCTCATGCTCGCATCTAAATTGCTTTTGAGTGTCACGGCAGGGCAGATTGCACAGTTTTTGAATTCGTATAGCTTGCATATGAAAATGCAGTGCATGTAAATGCCTGTAATACTGAGACATTGTTTTCAGGCAACCCCAAAGTGATAATTTGGATCAGTTGGACCATTGGGCAAACATGTTCAGGCAATAATAAACTCCTTAAATAGTTTATCCATAGCAGAGATTAGTTCTGGAGATGTTAAAGCAAAGTAGTGGTAGATCTATTGGCATCGGCGTTCTCTCTGCATGATCATGTCATATGTCTGGCACTAACCAACACTAATGGCTGCAAATGATCCAACACTGCATATGAGCAGTGCATGAGTACTGAGTATTTTAAGTAGTAAAAATTCTGACTCATTCTATAACAAGCGGACCAGAACACTATTCAGAGAGGTTACAAATGGGTTATTTTAAAGACTTAAGAGATGATCAGTTTTATTTCAAATGCCAAAACTGATACAAGTCAAAATACAATTTGCTGTTTCATATTAACTCTTAAACAAAATAAAAAATTATGCTGTTATTGTAAACTTTAGTTGATGATTCTCTATGTACGTTTTGTGTATATGTTGTCTTTTTTCACTGGCTCAGGTACTGGCACCATAGTTCGGCCCAAGGCGCACTACACCAGACCACCTCATCCTCCCCCAGACCCTCCAATCCCAGAGGCTTGTGCCACAGGACCTTATGAACCCAGGGCATCTCTGTTCTCCACCCACGATCTGGAGCACCCCAAGCAGAGGCACTCGTACCCCGAGCGTCTGGTCAGAAGCCGCAGCACAGACATAGTCTGTGGAGGGCGCAGACCCAACAGCGATCCAGGCATAAACCGCAGGACCATGGTGGAGGACCAGGATCAAGCCATTGCTTTGACTACTGGATCCACCACATCCCCCAGCAAAGATTCACTCAAAGTGGAGGTGTGCAGGACATGCTATTTCAACATTGTTCCACATGCACCAGAACACTAGCAGATAAACTTATAAAAGTATTACCATTATTTGTTCCCCCAGGTTTGTTTGTTTGTTTTGTATTGGATGGTTTTTCCCCCTTAATAGATTTTCATCAAATCTAACTATAAATTAGCTAAGACCTTTGCTATACTACTGCACTGTACTATCTGACATGTGTCTGTCAATTCAGATTGATGACAAGAAGGACAGCGATGATGAGAAATCCGACAGGAACAGACCTTGGTGGAAGAAACGGTTTGTTCCTGCCATTCCTAAAGGTAAGAAGTCAGTAAATTAGTGACACAGCATGTGTATCCTTAGATGAATAGTTGTTGTATGGCAATGACATCTCTTTCTCTGTGTGAAATCTTTATCTAAAATACTAATATTTTCCAGTCCTTTACAAAGCACATTTACCGTTTTTTACTTTGCAACCTAATATACCTAAAACGGTCTGAATCTGCATTTTGGTTTAATATCAGGTATCAGGGATATTATTCAGAGATGTCCTCTATTCCAAAGTAAATTTACACTGCTCATCTAAAAAGGTTTAGTTGTATGGTTTATTCTGATTAGTGATGGCCAAGGCAAAATATATTTAAGGCGAAGATTGTCTGTGAACCTGACTGTCTGTGAAGCCCACTATGCTGTTTGTTCTTCACACAGTGCTCTATTGGACTGCACAGAGTGAAATGCCAGGTAACTCCCATACATGAGCCAGTGCTATATGTCACAGGTCCTTCATGTATAGTCGTTGCATTCTACTTGCTATAGACGTGAACCTGTCCCACTGTGAAAGGCTAGTGCTGTGGTATGCCTCAGTCCATGCAGTTATTTCACCATTCATATTATTGGCACAAAACTTTTGAGTTATATTTCATGCAAAGTGCCATGTACAAAGTTTCTCTTCAAAGTACAAGTTGGGTATAAACTATATTTTCTTTCTGCTGGATACTTTTTAGCTAGGCTTGTAAAATGTGCAAAATTCTGCACTAAATGCAAGTGAAAATGAATGAAAAAAATCCATTGTCTAATTTCCATACAGCGGAAACTTTCATTGTTTTCACCGAACACTGAAAGTGACATTTTTAATGTTTTAGTGGCATTCCTAATAAATATTAAATATACTCACTGTCAATTTTATTAGGAACACCTGTACTGGGTACACCTGTGCACATTCATTCAGTTTAGTAATCAGCAAATCGTGTGGCAGCAGTGTAAGTCAATGGCTTCAGTTAATGCCCACATCAAACATTTGAAGAAATTTCTTACTACTGGGAAACTAAAAATCCTGGGATTTTTACATGCAACAGTATCTAGACTATGCACTCTTTACAAGTGTGGTGAGCAGAAAAGCATCTCAGAATGCACGTCATGTAAAAGCTTGAGCTGGGCTGCAACAGCAGAATCCAGATCAGGTTCCACTACTTTCAGACAAGAACAAGAATCTGAGGCTAATGTGGATATAAACTCTTGTATTGTTGTAGCCCATCCACTGCAAGGTTCTATATTTTGTGCATGTTGTGATGCTTTTCTTCTCACCATGGTTGAAAAAAAGATCGAGTTACTATATCCGTCTTGGCAGCTCAAACCAATCCGACCATTGTACTGACCTGTCTTATCAACAAGGCAACCCACACTGTCACCCTCTCTGTGATTTTTATTTGTGAATTATTCACAAGACTCTTCATTTTGGTGTTTGATGTGAATATTAACTGAGGTTCATTGCAGTTCTGACACATGATTGGCTGATTAGACAACTGCATGAATGTCCAGGTGTTCCTAATAAAGTGGTTGAGGAGTGTACGGTTTCCTCTGGAAGTATTGCAGTACTTTGGCATGGCAATTCTTTTGCATTTGCGCTGAACACATTTCGTTTTGAGATAAAGAAAATGAATGCGAGATGATGAGTTGGATAGTGAATAGACAGATGCGGTTGCGGCCGGAAGTTTATATACACTTTTCAACAACTGACAAGCCTGGAAAAGCATCAAAAAAGAAAAATGCAACCGTTTGATGTCAGTGGTTCTCCAGCTTGATGCAGTTATTGCAACCAAATATTAAGTGTCTTTTATGTTGCTTTACTATTTGTTCCTATAATATTGCAAACCCAAATGGTCTAAGTTGTTTAAAACATCTAGATATAAATATCAGGAAATGAAAGTTGAACTCGTTTGATCTTATATTCATCTGCTGTACACATCTGCTAGGCAAGTTCAGAGAGTGTTGGCTGAACGGGTTTCTGTCTTCTAGTTGGTGTCTTATGACATTTTAGAGCTTATAGAGCTGCAAATCATTCCAGATTCAAATGTCTGTTGCTTTATCTTCTGTCGTATTTGGGAGAAAATGACTGCTCTGATAGACAAGACTGCTCTGTACTAGAGTACTCTAGAGCTCACTTAAAAGTTGGCAGTTCTGGCAATACAAAATAATTATTAAATGCCACTGGATATTGCAGCAGCATAATACTGTTTAGGGATGATATAGTCAGTGGTAGCTTAGTGATTAAGATATTGGACTACTGATCAGAAGGTCATGATTCAAAGTTTCAAATCCCAGCACCACCAAGCTGCCACTGTTGGGCCCTTGAGCTTGGACCTTAACCCTCAGCTGCTCAGTGTGCCAAACACCATAAATAGAAATAAATAGAAATATCATCATTATTGCAGAAGCCTTTTGTTGTAAATATCATTTGACACCTTAATTTTTTTTTTTTTTTTTTTTTTTTTTTTTTTTGCTGGTGCGTTTATCTACATTTTCACCTTTTAAGTCATAAGATTAAATCACACAATTGCTTTTCCATAGAATGCTGTCCACTTTTTAACCATTTATGTACTCTAATGCTCCTTGTGTTTCCTGTTTTTGTTCTCACTGCAGCACCAATTGCAGCATTCCGAAAGCGGGACAAGCAAGAGAAGGATGATCTGGGAGCAGAGAAGGTCCTTCAAGGTCTGCCCCTATTGTTTTTTTTGTTTGTTTGGTTTTTTTTGTTTTTTGTTTGTTTGGTTTTTTTTCCCCCTCAATTCTCCCTTCATGTGTCTCACATCACCCACACACACAAAAATTTCACACACTTTTCTCTTAACAAAATGTGACCTGACTCTCATGAGGTTAGTTGTGTTTACACACAGTTTATTTCTATGAGGACTGTGTACTATGTTTTGTGTGTGTGCGCGTGTGTATTGTGCAAAAGATATGATGATTTTTTCTTAGATTTTTTACATTTGTTTTACGTACACGTTATTACAGTTCCTGCAAAATGTGTCATAAACTGTTTTTGCTGTGTGTGCATGTTGCAGTCCAGACTTTATAACAGCACAACCTTGAGCGTAATATTGCTTTTTTACATTTTTACAAGCTCCATTTATTAATTAACAGTACCTTAATGATAACAGATTATGTATTGTTTGTTTATTTAAGCATTTATTTGGCTCTGTCAACACAAATACTTATGCAACCGGACTGGGAGTAGACTGTTGCCAAGCAACACAAACATTTTTTTGTTTCAGAAACATTGCATTAACCATTTAGGAATTTTCACGGGCTTAAAAGTAATTGGACAGTTAACTGATGAGCATTTTCATGGTCAGATATACCCGTTTCCTCGTTATTTCCTAGAAAATGAAAGAGATAAAAGGTCTGCAGTTGATTTCATGTTTTGAAGTTGCATTTAGTAGCTGTTCAAGGGATCTCTCAATGTGCATTCCAAGGTGGTGTTGATGCAAGTGAAAGGGGCTTTCATCAGGATGAAAAAAGCAAAACGGACCAATTCTAGATTTGCTCTTTATAGTTGAATGATGATATATATTCAGGGGTACTATTTCTGGGTGTTGGGTTTTTCAGAAGAGCCTTCATTACTGGGGCAGAGCTGTCCAGCTCAGGCTGTAGAAGACATATTGGATAAATACAGGAACATCAAAAGAGCCAGCCCAAGTGACGGGGCAACACCAAGCACCTATGATGTAGCAGGTAATGTATATGGAAATTGACTGTCAAGTAATGACACAATGATTTTGTTACACATGCCTAAGCCATTTACCATTGATCCAAGACATGTTTAAGTGTGTAATTTAGATGCATTGCAGTATTACTGTAAAATAAGTGTTCAAGAGTGTGCACTTTTAAAATAATCCTTAAGCGTATCTCGTTTGTCATTGTTGTATAGAAATGTGCAAAGAGGGTGAAAATGAACATAAATCTCAAAAAAATGAGAGCCTGCAGAACATCACGGACGACCTGACCGATTCTGCGAGCCAGATGGCACAGCCTCAGGACAGCAAGTTCTCCTTTAGGTCTCCCAAACACGCATACACATACAGTCGGGTCCATAAATATGTGGATGTCAATTTAAGGTATTGTTATTTTAGCTGGCTGCCACCGTATATTGGGTTTTAAATTCAATAATATGAGCTCAAAGGGCAGACATTTTATTTGAGGATATGTACATCCAAATCTGGTAAACTATAGCACTTACTTGCTCCTCCCATTTAAGGGGCCAAAGCTAATTGAACAACTAGCTGCTCAGCTGGTACATAGCCAAGTGTGTTATTCCTGCCAGTGAAGCAAGCCATCATTAAGATGAAGCATCAGAATAAACCCATCAGCAAAAACTATTAAAAAAGCCTGTACACTTCTCGAAAAAACATCTAGTGGATGAAACAAAGATCAACTTGTTTCAGCAACAACTGTATCAGAATGATGGGAAGAGAAGTATGGAGAAGGGAAGGAAAGGAACTGCTCATGATCCAAAGTATGGTCAAAGTATCATGGATGTGCATGGCTCCCAGTTGAACTAGTTGCTTGTATTTTCTGATGTTACAGCAGCCAAAGCAGCAGAATAAATTCTGAAGTGTATCGGGCCATGAAGTGAACTTTCTCAGATGACCAGGTGAATCACCTGACCTGTATCCCTATAAGCATACATTTTACTTACTTGAAGGAAAAGGCAAAAAGGATTAAACACAAGCAAGAACTGAAGACTGCAGTAAAGACCAAGCATGAGCAACTGTTGATGCCTGTGGATTCCAGATTCCAGGCGGTCATTGTCTCAAAGGATTTGATTCTGGTCCCTAAAAAAGAAAAAAAAAGTCATATTGCTCTAATACCCACACTGTTCACCTAATTTCATCTCCAACGAAAATGGTAGACGGCTGCATTGCCAAGCTTAAGTTATTTATGGACCCAAGTATACTTTCCTTCTTTTAAATTTGAATTCCTTAGAAATGTAAGACATCTACAGAAACTTGATGATAACTCCACATTATACATTTTATTCTGTTTTGCAGTGACGCTAAGAAGAAATTACGTCTGGCTCTGTGCTCTGCGGATTCTGTTGTTTTTCCTATTATGCACACTGTAACACGGAATGGCCTCCCCGACCATGCAGATCCTGAGGGTACATATAAAATAACATACTTTTTTGTAAACAAGTCTTTGGAATAGTCAATGAAGACCTTAAGCAAAGTAGTAACTATAAATCCATAAATACTATATGTACTATCCACTCACACCAGTACAACACACACTAACCCACCACCACATCAGTGTCACTGCAGTGCTGAGAATGATCCACCACCCAAATACCACATCTACACGCTTTGACACTGCTGTTAATGCAACATGACTGTGAGCTTGTGTATGCAAAGGAGGGAAGATAGCGCCTGTGCCATGCTGCACTGACACCCACAATTGACTAGTGTCACTGTGATTGGCACAGGAGAACAATATACCTTCCTTATCATCCAGAGAGCATGTTCAGTTTTATGTGTTATAAATGGATGGCTAGATCAATCAATCAATGACTTTATTAATTCCAGAGGGTAGTATAGTATGTGTGCTGGTCCTGTTAAAGAACAGAGTAAATGGGACTAAATCTGAGATTTACAAAGAAAATGTCCTTTGCATGTCTTGGACATAATAGCTCGAGTGATAGTACTTTGATTTGTGATTATTTTTATATCTTGCATGTGGAGATCTTTGAGTTCTTTGACTCCGGGAGAGCACTTGACTTTCAGTCTTTTTATGGCAAGCTTTCAAAAAGGTCAATTCTTGCATAGAAAGTGTATTGTTCAATTTTGGTGAGAAACTAAAGTATTCTGTCATCCATCCATAGCTGTCTCTATCCATCGGGAGGTCAAACAGGGTCATTTCTTTGTCATGAATAAAAAGGGTTACAAATGAATTTTACCATCTCACCAGACATCACACTAAACATATAATGAGTATTAATTTGCTGTAAAATTATCATGACTGTTCTTTTGTTTTTAGTTGCAGACATGTTTAACACTGAAGTTCAAATGTCACATTATTGCTTTTCTGCCTGGTCTCAGACTTATTCCTGTCTCTCTGACTCTGCATAGACAATGAGATTGTGTGCTTTCTAAAAGTGCAACTGGCAGAGGCTATAAACTTGCAGGATAAAAACCAGATGGCTCAGATCCAAGAGACCATGCGTTGTGTTAGTCGCCTCGACCCACGCACCTGCAGAAAGCTGCTTACAGCAATTGCTGAGGACTACAGGTACGCAAACAACCAAAACTTCCAGCAATCTTAAGTTATTAAAACTAACCATAAACACTTAACGTCAATTTTATTAAGAACACGTGTACACCTGCTCATGAAATTATGCAATCATATGGAAGCTGCATAATGCCTAAAATCATATAGATCCAAGCCTTTTCTAGTCTTCAGCTGTCCGTTTGTGCTCATTGGAACGGGCTGGAACTAGTGTTCTGCTTTCCTGCCGTTGTAGTCCTTTGATCTGAAGTGTGTTTCTGCTCTACACAGTCACCAAGAGTGGGTATTTGTTATTATAGCCTTCCTGTCAGCTTATACCACTTTGGCCATTCTCCTCTGACCTCTCTCATCAACACGCAGAACACTGTTTTCTTTTGGGGGGGGGGGGGGGGGGGGGGGGGG
>JAOVVG010000036.1:8540997-8556436 GCA_028566375.1 Leptodoras nelsoni | reverse complement strand
AACACTCTATATAAAGTCTAGAGACCACTGTGCATGACAAAAACAAATCAGATCCGCAGTTTATAAAATACTCAAACCAGCCTGTCTGACAAAAATAATCATGCCGGGTTTTGATGTTTGATGCGATCATTAACCGAATCTCTTTAACTGTATCTGCATGACTTTTGTTTATCACGCTGCTGCAACACGATTGGCTGATTCAATAACTGCATGAATGTGCAAGTGTACAGGTGCTCTTAATTAAGTGGGCAGTGAGTTTATAATTAAGCTTGTAGGCATTTAGATTTTTTTTGTCAATGTGCTAGTGTTTGGCTGACATGAGAAATGTAATGTGGTGTTTGTCTGGTAGAAAGCGGGCTCCATACATAGCGTATTTGACACGGTGCCGGCAGGGGCTGCAGACTTGTCAGGCTCATCTAGAGAAGCTGTTGCAGAGAGTACTTAGAGATAAAGAAGTGGCCAACCGCTATTTTACTACTGTCTGTGTCCGACTGCTTCTAGAAAATATGGAGTCCAGGATGCAGGACTTTATAAGAGGTGTGTATTTATATGTATAAGTGACTTATTTAAATATCAAAGGATAATTCCTAAAGGCAGAACATATGTACTTTTCCATCTTTCTCAAGTTAATTAGTATTGTTTTATTATTATCATAATCTTAGCAACTAATATTCTCTACCACAGCATTTCAGGGTTTCACAGCAGCTGATGATAAGACTGCAGCAGTGGAAGATTTTCTGCGTTACCTCTATGGTGCAATGGCACATGATGTCATCTGGCAGTATGCCAGCGAGGAACAGCTACAGGATGCCCAGATGGCTATTGAGCGCAGTGTTATGAACCGCATCTTCAAATTGGCCTTCTACCCAAACCAAGATGGAGACATTCTGCGAGACCAGTGAGAGAGCACTACAGATATCTGTAAAGAAAAAATATTTAAAGAATGATTAGAGATTTTTATTTATTTGTTTGTATGACACTTTTTATTTCCAGGGTCTTGCAAGAGCATATTAATCGTCTGTCCAAAGTAGTGACTGCCAACCACAAGGCCCTCCAAATCCCGGAGGTAACTGCATTAGGGTGTTCCACCATCATATTGTTCCAAAATATGCACACAAAGCACCACAAATTCAACGTTTTAATGATATATATAATGTAATAGTATTGAAATTCAATAATGCTGATAATCTAAAATGCAATAATATTTCAATTAAAGTTGCAACTAACAATTATTTTTATAATTTTTTTTTAAATAATCGATTAATTACAATAAAATATATAAAATACAATCAATCTGTCAGTCATTTCAGTCAACTAATAATACTACAAAACTCTGCTTATCTAGGCTAAGTTAAATAACAGTTTGATAACTGCAATACAAGGTAGAATCAAATTAAATAATTTATCCAAAAAAAGATAGTTTTCACATTTATTTATTGATCAAAATAATAAAATATTAAATGCCTATGTCAGACGCATGAACCTCCTAGATGTATGAGTTCATTTAAAGGGGTATATTAAGTTAGGGGTGTTAATTAATGTGCCAATGGCAGTCAAGAATGAGTTTAGCAGGCCTTCCCATGGTTCAAGAAAATTACTTGGGATTTCACTGTCAAAATTCGGTCTTTACCACAGAGGCTTATAGAAGTGTGTTATGCCTCGAACAATGTGTCCCATCCAACATACTATTTGTGCCCTGTATGTCTATAGGTGTATCTGAAAGAGGCTCCGTGGCCTTCTGCGCAGGCAGAGATCAGGACAATCAGTGCATACAAGACACCCCGGGACAAAGTGCAGTGCATCCTGCGCATGTGCTCCACCATCATGAATCTTCTCAGCTTGGCCAATGAGGATGCTGTGCCTGGAGCTGATGACTTTGTCCCTGTGCTTGTATTTGTCCTTATAAAGGTGAGCATAATTCAATATATAAATGAAGAAATATTACCTGATAAATACAGTACAAATATTTTACCAGCTTTTTTACCCAGAATAATTGACATTTATAAGAGGCTCCAGTTACTCTCTGTATGCTGGTGTGCTTCATCAACCTGCCCTGCATACACTGGCCACCATGTTTTGCTCATTATGTACAAAGTTCTATGTAAAAGAAAAAAAAAACCACACATGCACACGGATTTTAAAGGGGAAGTGACATGGAAAACGTTCTGTATTATGTACATACTAGCTGGTTTCAAAGAGGAGGACTGTAACCTTTACATTCTGTAATGGCCATAGAAAGAAAACAGGTGGTGAGAATAGGCCAATTCGAAGAGTGCCTGTTTGTGACATAGAAACTGTTCACATTATTTATGGCACCACCCCCCATTAATTTCTGACCTCCCATAACAGGAGATGCATCGCTTGTAGCGGAAGAGCAATCTATCTAGTTATTCAGCAAAAGATACTGACAAACAAGCAAAAATGTTGGGGCGAAAGTGCAAATGTGATAAGATGCAAAAGAAAGTGCTTATTCTTCCAAACTATGTTAATATACAAAAAGAGTGACTTTAATCCTGACTGCCAGTCTCCCAACTGTACATAAAAGTTCAAAATTAAAATAAAAAATGTATTAGATGCTGTAATAGATTTCTCCTTTTGGGCTAATGGTAACCTTAATTGGCTTACATGACGAGTCAAATCCCTCAGGTAACATTCACATAGCTGTTCAGCTACTGTTAACATTCTTTCCACGATGCTAATTTTTGATAAAAGTTGTAGTTTGACATGTGAAGCTTGCATATGTATTTTGGGACTATTTGTTTCAAATGTTTACAAGCATCTGGGTGTCTTCCTAAAAACAGCAATGTGAAAGCCATAGTAAAACATGGTAAATGTCTTTTGGTGATGCTTTGGTAGAAAAACATGAATCTAGATTCTAATTTAATTTTACTTTTGATTCACATGAAGCTCCAAGCTGGCAGTGAGGGTTCAAGTTTAAAGATGTTGCCAATCAGAGCGAAGCTAATTACATATTCAAGATTTTTAAAACACAGCCCCAAAATCAGCCTCTTGTATGTGATGGGGTTTGCATGCCATGCTAAATTGGCATGTGAAATCATAAAAAAAAAATAAAAGCAATCTTTACAAAAGCATCTCAATGAATAATATAAAATAACTGAGAAGTGTACGTTTTTTCCCCTTTAAAACACAGTCGCAGACTTTCCAACCATTATGCATTTTGCATGTTTGATTAACCTTATAGTTAATGTTAGCTTCAGCCAAACATGGTCCAAAGTTTTTTTGGCCAAAAGGAAATGTGAAAATGATTACACAGAAGAAACAGTTGTAATAGTTGTAATAGTAATGATAATTAAAAGGTATTAAAATGCAAAGTACTCTCTGCACCAGTGAACACAGCCACATTCAAACAGGCAGTCAGGACTGTCTGAGTATGAAATGGGGTGTGTATATATGCATTGATTTACAGTGACCCCCAGGCTAATGATAGAGGCACCACTTGTCTGTTTTACAAACCCCATTTCCAAAAAGAATTGGGAAAATCTGGGGAAAAAAATTGCAGATTTCAGGTCCAACTGTTCCAACTGTTCTGGAAATGCTGTTTGTAGTCAAGTTGTACGGGGGAGTCAAAAGTCTCAGGATATCCTTTTATTTCAGAAACGAAAGGGTAATTGACATCTGAATACCCCAGGAAGTAATGGGTGAGGGGTCCTATCTTTTAGGCTTTGTCCAGAACATGGCCGCCATCTTGAAATCTTCCATGTTGGATCAAGGGCAAATTTTTCAAATGGGAAGGTTGTCATGTAGCATATCAAAGAAGACCAGAATTGTCTCAGAAATCGATTGCACAGATATTTGATGCTGTCCCTTGTACAGTGTCAAACAGCTGTGTAAATTTCTGTGTTGATAATTTTTGAACCACAAGATATATTGCAAATCTGATTATGACAATTCTGGTCGTCTTTGACATGCTACATGACCACCTTCCCATTGGGAAAAACTTGCCGTTGATCCAATATGGCGGCTTTCAAGATGGCGGCCATGTTCCAGACATAGCCTAAAAGATAGGCCCCATCACCCATTACCTGCTGGGGTATTCAGATATGTAATTTTCCTTTTTGTTTCTGAAATAAAAGGATGTCCTGAGACTTTTGACATCACGTCAGGCCAAGTGATGCAGCTCGAGAAATGTTATTTTCTCATATTGCACAGCAATTGGGACTTTGAATCTGCTGAGTGTTATTCCATGCCTAATGCATACTTGGAGGTATCATAGGTTTGTAACAATGAAATTGTTAACCGTTTAAACATGTACTGTGCTTGTCCAGGTAATGTGGTGAATGAATGTGTCTTACTCACTCTTCCTCTCCAGGCAAACCCACCCTGCCTTCTGTCCACCATTCAGTACATCTGTAATTTCTATGCGAATCAGCTGAGTGGGGAGGAGTGCTACTGGTGGATGCAGTTCACAGGCGCTGTTGAATTTATTAAAACCATCGACGAGCGCAAGTGAAGCACAAGAAGCACCTGTTTGGGCAACTGTTGAAGGAGGAGGAAAAGAAAGATTAGACTTCACAACCAACTACACTGTCTTTCTCTAAACCCACACAACAAGGCACTGCTTCACTTTGACTAGCTTATTTACCTGTATTTAGAGCCACAAAGGCATTGAATATTAAAAAAAAACAAAAAAAAAAAACGCAAGACAAAAAGTGCCGTTATATTAAAAAAAATATATAAGTAAACTATGTACAGTTATGTGAGGTGATGTAGCTAGATTTAACTGTAGAGGAGGAGGGGTAACATGTATTGACCTTAAACTAATTTTGGACTATATCCTTTATTTTGAGTGAGGTGGTGGGACTTGCTATGTTTTTTAAATGATCAATATTTAACTTGGATATTTAAATACATCAATGAACTAAACAAGGGGCCAGCCATTTTGATTGTGTAATTATGTTAGTCGGGACAAGCTTAGGAAAGCAATTAAGAACAGTGCATTCTCATGTGCATTTTGCAACCATTTATCATTTAAAACCCTCTCTCTTAACACAGGCTCGGATATCACTAGCATATCTCCCTATTGCAGTTTTTGTGAATGTTACTTGCATCATGCTTAAAAAGGCAGTCGGTTAAATTTGTGTATGCTATTGGTCATATTCATTTCTCATTTATCTTCCTTGACAAGTAAGGGCATGCATATTTATATAACTAAAAGTATATTTATTCTTTGTTTTATATGTGCTGTTATTTTCCAAATTGGCCTTTGGATGAGACTAATGGAACGGGCACAGTTGAGGAATATTGCTCAAATGATATGAAATATACTGAGAAATGAAATGGTTTCCTTGTGTGAGCAGATGAATTTATGCTGTAGAACTATATTTGCTTAGCTAATTTCTGGTTTGATTTACTGTTTTAATTTGAATTCAATTTTAGTCATTTAGTTTTCGGTCTATGTTTCCAGCCATTTCTTAAAGTGGGATAAATTCTGGGCTGAATGTAACAACAAGGATGCTGCCAGTAGAGCTAATGATAGCATTGATGCCTAAAGTGATTACCTGTATTCTTGACTGTTCTTTTTGTTTTTTTAACATTTCCATATTTACAAACATTTACAAATTTACAAGGCTTTTGGCTTACAAATGGTACACGGTGATTAAAATTTTGAAAAACTTTAAAAGTACAATTAAATTGTACTTTTGTAATTGCAGTGTACTTTTTTGTTCACACAGGAGCTTTTAAGTGAGACACAATACTTTATTAGCCTCTCTTATAATTATTTTAGGAAGGAACTAAAATAAACTGTAACAGCTTTTTTTTTTTTTTTTACTATTTTCCCTCCAACTTCGATTTCTCAACACATTGTTTGCAGATTGGCAAATGAAGATTACCTAAAACAAAAACCTTAATTGCAGCATACTCGAGTGTTCATTTAAATATTTTAATGGGTTTTTCTCTTTTGGTTCAACAAAACTTTAATCTTTTTTTTTTTTTTTTTTTTTTAACTAGCAACCCCATTACTGTTGGCATGGTTGGCCATGGGTTAATAACCAGGATGGTTGTAGTGTTAAAAATGTTTTTCATTGTCTTGTAAAATAACTCCGTATCTCTAACAAGTTTGACTTGGTTCCAGACTGCATTTTTATGTAAAGGCTTTATAATCCTTGGCCAATTTTTGTCCATTACTCTTTGTAAAGAGTATGCTCATTATTTTGATAGCATAAATAGTGTGATTGATGTGCATGATTAGGCACATGGGAGAAACCTGTCTGTGATTTAATATAATGTATATAATTCTTAAACAATTATTAAACTTTTTTTAGTTTGTAATTGCACATGAATAACTGTTCTTGCTGTTTTGCAGGATATGGCAAAAAAAATTAATGCATCAAGATATCAAAAGAGTCTTTTTAGTGTCGGACTATGAATTATTTAAAATGTCTCAGACATCAGTGTTTTGAAACCTGTTTTCTTTATATGACTGTGTTGAATTGACATAATATAATACAGAGTATTAGATGCAGCACACCAAATATCAGCTATGTTGGACGTTTGGTCAGTCACAGCCTGCTATATGTTGACCAAGATTCATGTATGTTGCTCTCAGGTCTTTAGGTTTGGACTGCATGATTCATTTCAGCAGAGAAACAGAAGAACAATATAGCCACAAGCAGGGATCTACAGGGGCCAAGTCAAGTCAAGCAGTATTGTTCAGCATTTCTGTCAGACTTTTAGTGAGAATGCAGAAAAAGCAGGGCTATATGTCCTCTGTTTGTGAAAGACTGTATTTTCTTGTAACTATAGCTAGACAGAAACAAGGGGACCTATGGCAACTCAGACACTTCAAATGAGTTTGCAGAAGTTGTTAGACATCTGGTAACACTTGCATATACTGGATTAGACTTAAAGCGTCAAGACCAACTTGATGCATTTGTGAAAAATAAAAAAATCAGCAGCTTCCACATGCACATGAATGGACCCCCTGTTACATCTTGCAGAGTTCAAGCTACAACACTACTTCTGAATGTGAGTGTCTGGTATGAGGTAAAGTTGATGATCTAAGGCCAGGAGGCTGTGCTGTTCTGGAACACTCTCAGCATCTCCAAAGCCATGGCTTCAGGCAGCATAGCAATAACAATGGAGAAGTGAGGCTCAGTTTGACTGTACAGTTTCTCATAGGACAAGGCTGCCCTGCCAAAGAGAGCTTGCCTTGGTATTCTGGTGGAAACACATCCAGATTGTTCCCCTTATTATAACCCTACAGCATCCAAAGTGAGGAGTTGGAGATGCAAAATTTTTCACTTTTCAGAATATCCTCGAGTACTGTTTGCTGCTTCCAGTGCCACTCAGTAAAGCACAGCAACAAAGATTATGCATTATGTAAGAAACAATACCCCATGGGTTCCAGGGTAAAGAGGAGAAGCAACTTCAGATTTTGCTAGAGGCAGGTGTTGCCCTAATGTCATCCTCAGAATGGGCATCATGAGTAGTCCTGGTCTATAAGAAGGACAGAGGGGTCTGCTGGTGATTATTGTTAACTTAACAGTGTGATGGAAAAGGACATGTATTCCATCATTCAGGGAGCAGCAGAGTGGCTCGGTGGGTAGCCCTCTTGCCTCACAACAAGAAGGTCCTGGGTTTGATCCTGATGTGGGAGCAGTCTGGGTCCTTTCTGTGTGGAGTCTGCATGGGAATACTCTGGGTACTCCAGTTTCCTCCCACAGTCCAAAGACATGCAGGTTAGGTGTATTGGACTTACAAAATTGCCCCATGACTATGTTTGAAAATTTAACTTGTGCAGTGATAAATGAATTTGTGTATCACTGTAATCTTGTGTTTGTCATGTATGGCCAATGATGCTGAAATGATGTTAAATCAATAAACAAACACAACCATCATTCAGAATACTGGCAGATCACAGTTAATGATAAAAATTGCAAGCTGATGGCAGTCCTTACCCAATATGGCCTCTATGAATACACCTATATGCATTTTGGGCTATGCAGTGTGCCAAGTACCCATGGAGCTTATATTAGGACTCTAATGGGAAACACAAACATGTTTAAGGACAAGCTTGTTTCCTAGCATGTCCAAGAGCAGAAGGAAAATATATCCTTGCCAGTTCACACAGATTCATCCCACCTCCTGCTGGTTCTGCTAAACAGAAACTTGCAGGCTTTCCAAAATTCTCCTCAATCTGCTCATTTAGGGGAGGGAGTGGTCTTCCCCACTGGTGAACCCCACTGGTGAACCACTCTGGTGAACCACTCTAGTGTAGTATGGAAGAAAATGTGAGGTGACACCACTAACTATATGGGTCAGAGTCCAAAGCTTCAGGCCCCTTGGAAAGGACCATATGTGGTCTCTGAAGTGGTCTTTTATGGTCATGTACTCTGTGAAGTCCAAGGGATGTGACTGTGGAAACTAATGTCATGGAAATTCTGTTCGTGACCAAAACATTGACACTGGCACAACTTGGGTAGCAGTAAGAGCAAAGACATTTTATTTCCCCTTACCCAGCTGGCTGGGGCACATCTCTATTGCACTACAAGCACAACCTCATGTTGACAAGGTGCCAAAGATATCTGCACTGATATTTATAGCTTCTAATTCTTGTCTGACTGAGGCACTTTACAAGAAGTGGATATTTAGTACTTTAAGTCTTTAAGCCTCAAAAAAACATTAACACAAAGAAACCATATTCAACTTAATTTTTTAAAGCATACTGCATTGAGTGTGCACATATAATATCAAACAGATACCTGTTTCTGGTTAGAGATTTAAGGGATTATCACAAAATGACAAAAAACGATATACTGCTGTTTCTGTGAGGAAAAGATTCCTTTACAAATAGACTTAATTTGATACAAGTATACAAGATATATACAGCATACAGTATAAAGGTGCTTCTAGTATTTAAGTAGAAAGGTGCCTGACACTTGAGGAACAGAGTGTTTTACATCAAAGAAGTGTGGTTTGCTTCCCCTTTTATTTGTTCCAGACAAATCAACCTCTACAGCACTTCTGTGCTCATCCCAAAACATTCGCTTTAGCAAAAGTTTGTCTGGTTTATCTATCTGTATGAATCACTCTGTCTCAAACTCTTTATCTAGTCCACTAAGCAAGTGAGCAAGTTTGTGAGCTTCAGATTTACTGCATTCATGTTTTGGGCACAGAGTTTCCATTAAAATGTGAAAGGTTCATAGCCTTACATTTCACATTTTAGAGGAACAGAATAGTGTTCCAAGGTCATAAACCTGAAAGCCAGAAATGAATATATAAATCTTCAGCTCTTTTTTGAAATGGCCTCAAATTCACTGGTCCTAATAACTGAACTTCCTGCTCCTAAATCAGCCAAAAATTGCATTTCAATTCCACAGACACCGATTGTTACCATTGGCATTTTGGCATAGTTTGGTTCAGAATATTTAGCATAAGTCCCTTTGGGAAAGTACTTTTGTTCTAGATATTCAATGGATGTTTTAATAATAGTAAATGTATCATCAGGTTTAGATGTTAGTTGAAGCATGTTTTAATTGCAAAGCATATAAAATTGCGACTCACCAGACCCTTTTAGCTTGTCTCCAGCCCAGTCCTCACCCTCTCAGTCTCCTCCTACATCCTCATGTTTGCATCAACAGTCCTTGGCCCAATGGCAGCTCTTGTTGCAAATGGAACACTTGCTCGAAACCGTAGATCTCTACTGTCCTCTATCTTGGCCTCTGCCTCACCCTCTTCCTCTCTCTCATCCCCTCCTTCTTTCAACTGGGGTCAAAATCATTTGTATTAAAGTGAGTTGTGCTCTCTGCCCCTGCTCAGCTCTGGCCTTGGCTTTCCTTTTTTGGACTTGGTTGACAAGTTTCTCAGAATACACAGCATGGTGCAAGATCAGGTTGAGTTTAGCAGTGTCCCATGAGATGCATGTGTGCTGCACCCCCTGAGTTAATTCAGGTTTCAGTCCAATCAGAAAACTGTCGTGCAGGTGCGCTTCATAGGGAGTGATTTGAGAGCTTTCTTGCATCATGTCCATTGGCTCAGTGAGACCACTGTGAGCATTGTGGGCCTCAGTACTCTCATGGTTCGAGTTGTTTGCACACAGAGATCTTTGTCATGCCCATTTTGATTGGAAAGGCAGCTTTGATTGAGCCTTCCAGGATGGTGAGCATGTCACGGTATGTGGCATTGTCTTTGTGTGACCACTTGGCCTCTTTCAGCATGATGATGTCCTGGGGCCATGTCATCTTGATGCAGGAGACGTCCACGCCCAGTCTTCACTCTAATAGGCATCTCGGTTCATGTGCAGTGGGGTGGAACTCCTCTGCAGAAAACTTGACTCCACCCACCTCACAGGGATCAGGCAGCTGTTGAGCAACTTCTGTGATGTTGTTCAGTGTCTAGGGTCAGTGTACTAGCACTGGGGCTCCTTCTGGCCCTGCCACTTCAAACATGGATGCAGTCACATTTTGCTGGAGCATGACATGACTTGATTCTTGTTCTACTTTATTGGAGTGACTCACTTTGTGCAGAATAGGCTGTGTGTGTTCGGCATGCTCAGGTACCGTCATCATCAATGTGTGGCTTTTCAGTGCACATAGAGGATATGTGTTCAGAGCTGGAGCATCTGGTGGGGCAGATAGGTTAGGTGGGGTAGATGGGCCAGCGGCCGATTCTTCATCAGTGGGTGACGGCGGTGTGTGCTGCTCGGCGGTGTGTGCTGCTGCTCTGGATTGTGGGCATGCGGATAATACCAGGAACTATCCAGGTCTTGTTCTGGAACAGACTTAACACACTGTATACCTTTATGTTTAGTGGACTTTTTAAGATGAAAAGAATTGCAGCCTTCTCTTCTGTCATTCACACCTTATAATAATTATATTTCAAAATTGTCACATTGCTTACTTGCTGAACATTTCAACATGCATTGAAGAGCTTGCCTCGTTTTCTATTGCCAACAGTGCCATGACGAAGTATTTGCCCCCTTCCAAATTTCTTCTTTTTCTGCTAATTTGTCACATTGATATGTTTCAGATCATCCAACTCATTTTAATATAAGATAAAGACAACATAAGTAAAGACAAAATGCAGCTATAAAATGTTCACTCCATTTACTGAAGATAAAGATTGATTCAAAACCTATATCACCCATGTGAAAAAGTAATTGCCCCCTAAACCTAATGTCTGTATGTTAACTTGTGGTGATTCTTTTACACACAGCTGGTGAGGATTTTTTTCTTCTATACAGAATTGTTTTAATACAGCTATACTGGAGGGTTTGTGAGCATGAACTGACCATTTAAGGTCTTTTCACATCATCACAATGGGATTCGAGTCAGAACATTGACTCCAAAACCTTCATTTAGTTTCTTTTGAATCATTCAGAGGTGGGTTTGCTTGTGTTCTTCAGATCATTATCCTGCTGAATAACCCAACTGTGCTTGGGTCACAAACTGACAGGTGGACATTCTCCTTCAGTATTTTCTGATAGGGAGCAGAATTCATGGCAATTCGTTCAGGTCCTCCTGAAGCAAATCAGCCCCAGAACATCACACTACCACCACCATGTTTAACTGTAGATCTGGTGTTCTTATAGTTGAATGCAGTGTTAGCTTTAGACCAGATGTCACAGGAGCCATGTCTTCCAAAATGTTCCATCCTTGACTGATAAATCCACAGAATATCTTCCCAAAAGTTTTGTTGGTCATCTAAATATTTTTGGCAATGTGAGATGAGCTTTTGTGTTCTTTTTGGTCAGCAGTGTTTTGAGCCTTGCAGTGCTCCCATGGATAGCATTTTTGCCCCATGTCTTTCTCATTGTGGAATCATTTACATTGACTGTAACTGAGGTAAGTGAGGCCTGCAGGTTCGTGTTCATCTAGGTTCTTTTGTGGCCTCCTGGATGAGTTCTTGATGGGCTCTGGGTGATATTTTGGTAGGCTGCTCACTCCTGGGAAGGTTCACCACTGTTCACATTTGTCTCCATTTGTGATAAGAAATAGTGGTAAAAATTTGGCATGCCAAGGCCTCCAAATGCTTAGGTTTTTGAAGTGTGAAGTTTTGGAGTATGTTCATTTTAACTGTTGATAATCGACCAATTAGGGATAAGGGTAGTTTGTTCCATCTTTCTAGATTACTTTCTTGTACTTTCTTGTACTTATTTCTTGCTTTAAAGGAACATAATTAAGTTTATACAAATTGTATATGTATATATGTATATGGTATACCCTGGACATTGTCATCCTGACTGGATTTACTAAGGGGCAGAAACTTAGATTTCAACCAAATAATGGAATAGCCAGACACATTACTACATTTATTTATCATGTTATGGACTGATGGAAGGGATTATTGATAGGTTATTGATTGGTATAGCAAAACATCATCTGCATACAGACTAATTTTATGACTACATGATTTTGACTGGATACCTGAGATTATATCACATTGTCTAATGGAATCAGCCAGGGGTTCAAGGAAAAGACAAAACGGTAATGGTGATAACTTCCTCTCTGTAGCTGAAAAGGTCTTGACATGAATCTGTTTGTTAGAACAGAGGTTTGAACTGTTTAGTGTTTTTATTCAATTGATAAAATAGGGGACAAATCCAAAATGCTTAAGAGAGGCAAAGAGAAAGGACCACTCCAGCCTATCAAATGCTTTTTCAGCATCAAGAGATGCTATTATGCATGGTGATTAAGTTAGAGAGATTTCACTGTTATATAAGTGAAATAGGTAAAAAGGTCTATGAGTATTCTCTGAGGAGTGTCTCCCTTTGATGAAGCCAGTTTTACTTATATTTTTTATATCAGAGTTGATCAGTGAAATCGGACGGTAACTAGAACAGTCTGTAGACTTTTTATCTGGTTTCAGAATTAATGAAATAAGTATTCATATGATGAGTTATGTTTGCATTTTGGCAAATTTCTGAAATTACTTTCATGAAGAGTGGTAAAATGAGAGAATTCTGCTGGATAGCCTTCAGGTCCTGGTGATTTGTAATTAGATATTTGAAAGAGAGCTTTGGTAATTTCCTCAAAAGAAAGAGGTCTGTTTATTGATTTTGAGGCAGGTGCAGATAGTTTGGACAGGGAGACACTACTCAGGAATGCTTCAATTTCTTCTGGTGAGATTTTTATATCTGAGGTATAAAGATTGGAGTAGAATTAGAGTACATTTGAATAATCTCACCGGAAGAATCTGAAATTGCTGTTATTGATTTCTCTGGTTCCTGTTTTCTTTCCCAATTGAGCCACTGATGATAATATATCTACACTTTGGATCAGTTAGGACTAAATTATTTGAAAATTGGAAGGATACACCATGTCTGGCCAATCCATTTAGCCTTATATTTCTGGGACTCTGTAAGATTTCCTGAATGAAACGAAAGTCAGATTTTACTGTCTAGATGATTTAGTTATTTTGTTCTATTGGCAGAAGATCTAATTCCTCTTGTATTGCAGGAAGTTATTTTCAAGGATAAAACCATGGCTGTGATATAACAATGGAATATTGAGCTGGCATGCTATAGCAGTATGTTACAGTTGAAGGGATGACATTTCCAACACTCAACAGAGACAAAGACGACATACACAAAAGCAATACTCACAAGCAGAAACAACAATAAGCAGGTTAGAGACTGGACATGAATATATATATATGTATATATATGTATGTATATATATATATATATATATATATATATGTGTGTGTGTGTGTGTGTGTGTGTGTGTGTGCATGGCTCCGAGTTTGGGTGAAGTGCCAGAGATGGCTCCTGAGGAAGCAAAACGCTTCAGACAGAAGAGGAATATAAGCAAGCAGACAAACGTATTGAGGTGTTTTAAATGTGTTCATGGAACAGATCCATTTTTCCAGCTTTCTTTTTCCCTTTCCTTTCCTTTTTTCTTCTTTTCTCATTTTTTCTTTTAAAATAACCACAGTGGTTGTCTCGGAAAATTGATATATAATTTGTCCACAAATAGCGAGACACATTTACCCTAGAGTATATGTTGCTTCAGAAAAAGGTAAAACACATGAGGAAACTGGTCTTTCATACCAAAGCATGTTCCTTTAAGTTCTCTTCCTTTGCTTTCAACAAATTCTTTTTTTTAGAGTGTTCAAACTTTGCCATTATTGGGCATGGTCAATTTTGTGAATGTACCCAGACGGTGTACATTGTGGAAGGTGATTAATGATTCTGGGTTATCGGGTTCATTTTCAGTTATCTGGGAGAATATGAGATTGTTGCGCAAGCTTCTGGTTTGGATGTCAAAGACCGTTTCTTTCAGTTCTTTGTTTTTTTTGTTTTTTTAATGAGCTCAACATGCAAGATGAGTGACACCACAGAGTTTTGAAGATCCTCATGTTATTTCATTGGAGATCGTTCATCTGTTCTTGAGTGAATTCTATACTGACTTGTAAATCTTTCATGTCCTGGTATTCTGAGTATCTCCAATTTTTTATTTATAGACTCCAATACACTGTGCTCTATTTCGATTTTATTTAGCAGGGTAGTTTACATCTTCCTTCCTTCCTACCTTCCTTCATTCCTTCTATCTTGGAGTAGAAATAGCAATCAGTAAAGTTTTTGAGATCCTCCACTTTAAAGAGGTGTACTGTCGAGCATCTTCAAGTGAAGAGATCTTGACTGACATGGTGACACACACTTGTGTATCTGTGTTTTTTCCTTTATTCCCTTAATTTCCTTTATTGTCCATTGATTGTCTGTTTGTTTTTCCATCACTTGCCTGGAACAGGTGCCATTAGACATTACAAATCATGTCTCAGATTAACAAACCACCTGAAGACTCCAAAGCGTAGTTGGCCATGTTAACAATGGCTTTGTAACACTTTCTAGACTGGTAGATTTCAGATTCCAATCTCTTTAAAACAGGACATCATGTGCTGCTTTTTGAGACCTTCCATCCTGCATCACATTGGCAGACAGATTCTATTTAAGTGATGTTTAGATTCAACAGATCTGGCACTAATCATGCCTGGGTGTCACTAGTGAAATTAAACCCAACATTCAACTGAATTTAGTTAACTGGTTGATCTGGGGGGGCAATTACTTTTGCACATGGGTGATAGAGGTTTTGAATAAATCTTCAGTAAATGGAATGATCATTTAAAAGCTGCATTTTGCATTTACTCATGTTGTCTTTATCTTGTATAAAAATCAGTTTGATGATATGAAACATTTAAATGTGACAAATTATTTGTCACAGTACCGTAGGTCTAACCTTAAATTAAACACAGTATGTAAATGCTATATTCTGTTTGATGCATTGGATTGTTTGATGAAGTTTTGTTTTTATGATACTATTTGTTAGAACACAGGAATTAATTATCTATTAGCTGCAAAGTTTTCCTGTTTCAAAATTTGTCTGTAAACCCAGACAGGCAGGGGCGGCACGGTGGCGCAGTGGATAGCGCTGTTGCCTCACAGCAAGAAGGACCCGGGTTCGATCCCCGGGTGGGGCGA
>JAOVVG010000036.1:8478773-8491968 GCA_028566375.1 Leptodoras nelsoni | reverse complement strand
ACACCAAGGATTGAAAAACTGTGCAGTGA
This sequence comes from Leptodoras nelsoni, assembly GCA_028566375.1. Lineage (NCBI taxonomy): Eukaryota > Metazoa > Chordata > Actinopteri > Siluriformes > Doradidae > Leptodoras > Leptodoras nelsoni. The sequence continues at coordinate 8,491,939 of JAOVVG010000036.1, read as the reverse complement.
AAGACAGTCACATCCATCTCACTGAGCTAGGGCATTTTTTATTTCATTATTGTTTTATTTTTGGGCCGGGGGGGCACAGTGGCACTTACCATCCACAAAGGGGGCCCCACATTAAAAAAGTTTGAGAACCGCTGGTTTAGATGCTGTGGAAGGCTTTGTAAAAATGTCATCAGTTATGACAGATTAGGCTTTTACGTAGACCGTGCAGGGTAGCAGATCTCCAGAATAGAACTTGATAACACACCTCATCAACATCATTATCTCTACATTGCACACCACATGTGCTTGAATTATATGCCTTTGTATGGTTATGCACATTTTAATTACATTTTAAATACTTTTGCTATATTATTTTCTTTTGAACTCAGACAAGTTCTACTGAGTGCTATTACTGTATATGGTGAGTGTATTCTTTATATTTTAAATAAATACATAACCTAGTTTTTTTGGTTCATGCCTTATCTAGAGCATCATGTGTTGTGCAAGTTTGACTGAGCGTATAAACATTTCCATTAAATGTACAACTACCACACTTTAGTAGTAACTTATTTGCACTTTGCCTTTTCTTAGATTATTCTTACAGGACAGCGGCACAGTGGCCTTATGTGGTTCTGCAACTGGTGCCAAATTGACAGAACTAAGGAAAGAATAAAACACATAAGCCTCAAGAAACACTGATGTTGTCCAGTGACAAAGTTGTTTCCATCTGCTTCCGTCTGCACCAATGTGTTTGGTCTGAATTGTGTAAGGTGGTTAAGTGTAATTTTATTTTATTATATTGAATAAGCACTAGCTGTGTGTGTGTGTGCGTGTGTGTGCACGCATGAGTGAGAAGAAAGCATAGTTAGAGCAAAGCACATATTAATACATGCTACAACCCCAATTCCAATGAAGTTGGGACATTGTGTAAAACATAAATAAAAACAGAATACAATGATTTACAAATCCTTTTTAACCCATATTCAATTGAATCCACTACAAAGACAAGATATTTAATGTTCAAACAAACTTGAAACAGAAAAATTGTTTTTTTGCAGATATTCACTCATTTTGAATTTGATGCCTGCAACACGTTCCAAAACAGTTGGGACGGACGTGTTTACCACTGTGTTACATCACCTTTCCTTTAAACAACACTCAGTAAGCGTTTGGGAACTGAGGACACTAATTGTTGAAGCTTTGTAGGTGGAATTCTTTCCCATTCTTGCTTGATGTACAACTTCAGTTGCTCAACAGCAAGCAGGGTCTCCGTTATCGTATTTTGGGCTTCATAATGCACCACACTTTTTCAATGGGAGACAGATTCGGACTGCAGGCAGGCCAGTCTAGTACCCACATTCTTTAACTATGAAGACACGCTACTGTAACGTGCAGAATGTGGCTTGGCATTGTCTTGAAATAAGCAGGGACGTCCCTGAAAAAGACATTGCTCGTATTCTGTTTTTATTTGCGTTTTACACAATGTCCCAACTTTGGTATTGGGATATTAAATGTATGTGTTTTTGTTGTATTATTATTTTCTTTTGAACTCCTACAAAAATGATAGAATGCTACTATATGGTGACTTTCTTTTTTTTGTTTTTTATAAATATATAACCAAGTTTTTTTTATTGAATGTTTATGCATTATATACACAAAAACACAACACACACAACAGGACAATTTATAAACATTACCCTAATCACAGAGATTCCTATGCAAAATACTTGCCTGAAAACATGAAAAACATTTTTTTTGCACATTCATAACCTTCATAAAATGAACTGTAACATTTAAGAGATGGAAGTTATACAGATATTGTACATGTCTTTCTTTAAACATCTAAAATTGGTTAAGAAAAAAAATGTTCATGGTTAAAACATACATTGTCTAATAAACTGATATGCTGTGACAAAGCTTGTACAGGATTTTTAATATTAATCATATATGCTATTCCATTAAACCCCATACATACAAGAAAAGATACCATCTTGAACATATTTAAAAAAAACATAAGATGAATTTAATTTGAATAAAGTGCTTGTTGGATGTACAAAATCTTCCAAAGTTATGGGATACAAGCCAATTGTAGTTATTCTGAAATTTAAAAAGACAATACCCATTTCTTTATCAGCTATTAAGAGAAAAAGGTTAAAACTTTGAAACAGCAGGCATTGTTGGCAGAACAAAAGGAACTAGAAGGCCCAAACCACATTATTTTACAGATTCACAGATTATGCCATTATATGTTTGGCAATTTTGATGTACCCATCAGGAAATCCCAGCAGTTGCATGGAAATCCATGATACAGTCTAGAAGTATTTAATCAGAGCGGCATTTCATTTGTTTGGTATGGCAGTTTGTTTCTGTGGTTACAGGTTACCATGTTCATACAGCAAACCCATATCTGCTGTCGTATCTGGCTGGGCCTTGTGAAGGTGCTTGATTCTGGTTGGTGTTGAAGTTTCTGCTGTTCGAATCAGCCCTAGTGGGTTTAGTGTTTCTGACCGAGCTGTAGACGACTCCTTGATGGGGGCGGTAACCCATGATAGAGCGGAAACTAGAGAGCCTGCTACCAGGACGACTCTCTGGTGCTGCAGCATCCTCCCTGCAAGGAATTACTCGTGATTAATTGCAAAATCAGGAAGTCTGTTAATCATTTTGTGTGGCATTGAGTATTTAGAGAAAGCAATGAAACTTAAATAATTGTTCATAGAGACACAATGCTCCTTATTATATAAATAGAGGGTAATTAAGACTCATTTTGCTAGCACTGCAGAGAAATAATTTTTTCATATTTAATATCAATCAATAAAATAGAAGCACAGTGGTGCTGCAAGTAGTGCCGACACAGCATGGTTCCTGGGTTTGATCCTGAGCTGGGTGGAAATTCTTTGTATGCGTGTTGCTTCCAGGGTCTCTGGTTTCCTTCCTACTTCCAAAAAAAGATGGTTTGTGGACTGGCTAAGAAATTGCCCTTGTGTGTGCATCCAAATACAAGCGTCTTTAACCTTGTCAGTCATTACAGGAAGAGACCTAGACCCCCATTCACACCATAACATTCCACGCAGGTCTGCAGAAATGAGTGAAAGTGCTGTAGTATGTGTTACTAGGCTGTTGGTGGCAGTGTAACTCTGCAAACAAACGCCACAGAAGAACAGTATGTGCTTGTGCATTAGTCAGTCACGTCACCCATAACCAACTGACTTCAGACTATAGAGTGATAGCATCCAGTTGAAGAGATTTCTTTAAGTAGTACATGTGTAGACAGGGATTCTTGAAGACAAGCCATATACCACTGTTGGCTAAATGGCAAATTGGGCAGTGTTGCACAGTGTAGCCACAGGCATAGCTGAATTGTTTCAAACCTGGTGTAGTTTATTGTTAAATAGCATCAAAACAAGTAGCCCTACAAAACAAGTAAATATATACGATCGCTCTCTCCAACTGTGTAGCTGTACTGTGTAGAGAGAGTCCACAATTCCAGGATTTAACTTATTCCTAAGCTGAAAGCACACTTGCAGGAAGTGCTTGGTTCTGTAACTAGTACATCCCCAATTCCAATGAAGTTGGGACGTTGTGTAAAACATAAATAAAAACATATGATGTGCAAATCCTTTTCAACCCATATTCAATTGAATACTCTACAAAGACAAGATATTTAATGTTCAAACTGATAAACTTTATTGTTTTTTGCAAATATTCACTCATTTTGAATTTGATGCCTGCAACACGTTCCAAAACAGTTGGGACAGGGGCATGTTTACCGCTGTGTTACATCACCTTTCCTTTTAACAACACTCAATAAGCGTTTGGGAACTGAGGACACGAATTGTTGAAGCTTTGTAGGTGGAATTATTTCCCATTCTTGCTGGATGTACAACTTCAGTTGCTCAACAGTCCGGGGTCTCCGGTGTGGTATTTTGCGCTTCATAATGCGCCACACATTTTAAATGGGAGACAGGTCTGGATTGCAGACAGGCCAGTCTAGTACAAACTGTGTTCACTGACAATGGTTTTCTGAAGTGTTTTTGAACCCAGGTGGTAATATCCATTACAGAATGATGTCGGTTTTTAATGCAGTGCTGCCTGAGGGATTGAAGGTCACGGGCGTTCAATGTTGGTTTTCGGCCTTGCTGCTTGCTTGCAGAGATTATGGACTGTATGGACTGATATTATGGACTGTAGATGATGAAATCCCTACATTCCTTGCAATTGCACATTGGGAAACGTTCTTAAACTGTTGGACTATTTGCTCACACAGTTGTCCACAAAGTGGTGAACCTCGCCCCATCCTTGCTTGTGAACGACTGAGACTTTCAGGGATGCTCCCTTTATATCCAATCATGACACTCACCTGGTTCCAGTTAACCTGTTCACCTGTGGAATGTTCCAAACAACTTTCCCAGTCATTTGTTGCCCCTGTCCCAACTATTTTGGAACGTGTTGCAGGCTTCAAATTCAAAATGAGTGAACATTTGCAAAAAAACAATAAAGTTTATCTGTTTGAACATTAATTATCTTGTCTTTGTAGTGTATTAATTGAGTATGGGTCATGTTCTGTTCTTATTTATGTTTTACACAACGTCCCAACTACCTTGGAATTGGGGTTGTATATCAAACAGATCATATTTTCTTATTTAGTGCATGTTCTAAACAAGTGCATCTCTGTCTCCCTGTCCCTCTCTTCCACACATGCGCACAATGCCTCTTTTGCATGTTAACACACTTTGTGCACACTCATTGGGTGTGCTTGCTGCTTGAACCGTAATATGTTCTATTAAATTAAAGAGAAAAAAAATTCTTTTTTAGTGCACAAACATATTGGATCCTTCACATATTAACACACTTGGAGAAAATGATCAGCTGACTGGATGCACTTGTTGAAAAGTTTTTCCCCTTTTTGACTCATGCAAACCTGATAAGTATGGTAAGTTTATGGCTCAACTCGTGCATCACTACAGCTTACAAAGGCTTTCTTTTTCAGCACGGTGCTTGCTACCACATAAAAAGCCATACGTGAGGTGAGCAGTGTCATCATCACTTTCAAAGTTTCCATTTCCCCTGTCCACACAGTGAAGTAACAGTTGTGGTTTAATATCCAAATATCCAATCTGGTACCTGGTTTCAACACTCCGAGGTTTCAAAAGTCCCCATTTAATCAGAGTTGTTATTTGAACAATTATGGGGCACTTTTGAGAATATTTAATTATGTCTAGGGCTTGAAATAACTGGAAAAGAGATAATAATACAATAGAAAGTAGTATACTGTGCGTTATGGAGAAAAACTTTCCTTACTTGATCTCATTGGCAGTTTCTTTTTCGTAGCGCCGCTTCTGGTAGCAGCATACAAGAAGCCAGATCAACAATAGGAGGAGGAGTAAAAGCAGCAGTGCACCTATCACAGCCCCTGCAATTACTCCTGCCTTATTGGTTGCTGTGGTGGAAGATACAAATATTAAATAAAAAAAAATATCCCTGAGATCAATTACTGTAGCATGACAGAACCGTAGGAAACAAAATATAGTTTTCAAATGATCATTTCATTTATTGAAGGAAAGTTAGCCAAAAAAATAACTCATATAGTTTTAAGATTTTTCACCAGATTTAAGTGATAATTGGGTACATTTAGACGAGACACAACCAGATGTGATTGCTAGATTGCCAGCTCTGGTAAAACTAAACATCACATAAATGGAAATGTTTCCACACTACGAAGTAGGGAGTGTCCAGAGTGACTCACATTTATCTTAATTTATACAACTGAGCTGAGTTGAGGGTTAAGAGCCTTGCTCAAGGGCCCAACAGTGCCAGCTTGATGGTGCTGGGGCTTGAACCCCCAACCTTCTAATGATTAATCAAACACCTTAATCATTGAGCCACCCTTATAATCCCATCTCTAAAGTTAGGACTCTACCAAACCACAGCAAGAGCCATTATCTCCAAAAGAGGAAAATGGAATGGTAGTCATCTTCCCAAAAGTGACTGGCTCTCCAAGAACAATAAGTAAATGATTCCTCCATAACAAAAGGTCTGGGTAAAACAAATGGTGCAGATTGTTAAATTATGTTGTGCTCTTTGAAAAAAAAAAAAGAAATGGAAAAAAAATGTTATCTATGGTAGAGCTGAAAAGGGACACTACTAACCAAGAGGAACATAATATATTATTTTATATAGTTATGATTCTTTTTAAGCTCATTTTAATTTAAATTATATTATGATTTTATGTTCAAAGATACTCTGTAAAGCACTTTGAGTTGCATGTATGTATGAAAGGTGCTATACAAATAAAGATTATTATTATTATTATTATTATTATTATAATAAAGGCTCAGCTTTAACACCTGGCCAAAACACCCCAGGCTTTGAACCCCCTTGAACTCTACAAAGATGCTTTGGCATGACCTAAAATGGGCAATTTATGGTTGAAAGTCCTCCACTTTCCAAAGTCCAAAACTTTCTCCAGACTGAGCTCTAGTTTTCAAAAGCATATACAGTTGTACACTAATGGTGGCCAAACCAGTTGTTCAATTTAGCAAGGCAATTATTTTTTTCAGCTAGGTGACATGGGTGTTTAACTATTTTCCTTCAATAAACAAATCATTTAAAATTGTTTTGTGTTTCCTCACGTTCTCTTTGCTTATATAACGTTTTCTACGTGGATCTAAAACCATAGTCTTATGAATGTGCAAAAATGGAGGAAATCTTTTAACGGCATTGTATAAACAAAATATAAATATTTTATTTTATTATGTTCAATGATCATTTTACATAGTAGAAACAAAGTGAACATTCTACTTTACTATTCAAAGTGATCATTTTACATTAGAGCTATACAACAGGTGCATAACAAACAACATATCCTGTATTAGTTTGCATATATTGTAGAAGAAATTCTCTTTGACTTAACTTCAAATTCTTTTACTGTCTCACACAACTGACACACCCAGTATTCCAAACATACTTGCTGCCCCACCCAGACTTACGATTATATGCATTCAGCGTGTATTTGCACTGCACCATCCCTACATCGTTGCTGGCTGCACACACATAACTGCCTGTGGAGCTCTGGGAATGGTTATAGATCAACAGTTCTCCAGTCTGGGGATCTTTAAAAACAAAGAAAAAAAATCAAGAATTATTCAGATCATTCCAGTAAAAATTCCAGTACAAATATGCAACTAAGCAAATGTACAGTCTGTAGAAATAAGCAATATTCAGGAAATCCAAACGCTCACAAACATCTTGTCAATCTCAAAATTTAAATATATAAATCTTGCTATTAGATAAGGATAAGTTATTTGTTTTCTGCTTGGAAAAAAAAAAGCTCTGGCACAGACAAGACTTACTCTGAACTGCTGTGGGTGGCAATGCTTGACCGTTCTCTTTAGTCCATTTGTAGGTTAGAGGAATCGAACCCTCAGATGATTTGCACAACAGTGAGACAGTACTTCCTATCTCTTCACCATTTTGAACCCAACATTTGGGTCTAGAGGGAGGCACTAGACACAGGATAAATGTAGATAGTTGAAATGATGGAGAAAAACAAAGTGGCTTTAATTAATGTCATCTGACATGAATAGATTATGAGTACAGCAAGGGAATTCATAAAACCTGTTACATTCTCCACCCAGTACCCATCACAGGCTCAGTGAAAGTAATGTGACAAAAGCGCTAGGCAGGGAAAGGGAGGAGTAGGAGAACTGGAAAAACAGAAACCGGGGAGAACGTCAGACCATTGTGAAATGTGCATGCCTCAATCTTTACCAAGTATCACTAAAGTGACCTTCCGTGAGTCTATACCAGGTGGCTTCTTCACTTTACACTCGTAGGTGCTCGTGTCGGAGACCAGGAGTGAAGAGATTTTGATAGTGGCATCTCCTTGGCTGGGGTTACCCACAAACTTTAATCGACTCATCAGGTTTGGGTCACCAAGTCTGTACTCCTTCCCCCCAGAGTAAGATAAGATCTGAAACGATAAATGTGCCGGGACATAGATTCATTATCTGTGTTTTCACTTAACACAGAGCAGATGGTGACTGCAAATCCTCTGCTCAAGGCATTTTCCCAAATTCCAAAAAACAATAAACAAGAGATAATAATCTACTATACTAACAAGAGATAATGATAAGTGCATGTATTTTTGCTTTGTGTATTTATACACTGGTTAGTTCATTTATTTATTCAGTAACATTTCTCTCTTTGTTTTATCTCTCACTTTCATAAAGAATTATAAGCTATTCATGAGTGTTTAAATGTTAATCTTTTAGAAAGTGTTTTTTTTTTGCATATGAAGCTCTACGACTGTTCCATAAACAGATGTATTGTAAGGTGAAGGACAATTTTGTGACTATTTTTTGCTATACACCGAAGACATTCAGGTTAGAGATGAAATGCTGAGTGATATGATGGATCTGAAAAACAGCTTACAAAAAGGCACCTTTTGTTTGAAGCCACCCGTTTAAATGAGGAATCAAAAATATTGGAACACATGACTGACAGGTGTTTCTTGTTGCCCAGGTGTGCTTTGTTGACTGTTTGAACAACTAACCGTTCTGAATATTTACTCTCGCTTTGAGCTCTGGGTTTTGTTTGGGAAGACTGCATTTAATAAAAAAAAAAGATGATGGGAGAAAAGCAAGTCATCGGAAGACAAATGGGAAAATCCATCTGAGCCAGTGCACAAGCATAGGACATGGAAAGTCTTGAAAAAGAAAGAAGCCACTGATTCAGTAATCAGGCATCAAACCACTTGGTGAAGGAAAAACAACAACAAACAACACTTATGACAAACATGGGCATGAGAGGAATAAAACCCCAAAACAACAATCAGTGGCATCACCAACTACCTCCATAGGGGAGGGGTGAAGGTATCACAATCGAATGTTTGAAGAAGACTTTGAGAGACAGGGCTCCAGACTAAATAATTACATTGATTGCACTGACGTGCCTAACTTTTTCCATTCAGGCGCACCTAAATGATGGCCTTTTGGAGTCATAGTAATACATTTTAAGAGTTAATAATTTTTCTGTCAGTTTGCATACACATTGGTTATTTTTTAACAAATTATGTTAATGCTTTGTCCAGAGTCTTTGCAATAAATACAACACTCAGTATTGGCTGTTTTTTTTTTTTATCATATCTGAGCCATGGAACTTGGACATGCCTCCATTTTTTCTTTTTTATGTGGTAGGCTCTGGCTCCAAGTCAGATGAAGCAATATCTACCAAAGATTTTGGGTCAGGATTAGTTATGCGTTTCCGCCGATAGTGATGTCAAGTCTGGGCTGGGCCTTTCAGGTACAGAAACATTCTGCCTGCCACTTGCACCTGGTCTAATTGAGACAAACTTCATCATGCAGCAGGACAAAATACATTGCCACAACAATCTGGCCATGTCACCAGACCTTAACCCAACGTTAACCCATGCATTTCACCTCCAGAAGACGAGATTGAAAGGAGGATACATCTGAAACAAACAATGACTGAAATAATCTAAAGTAAAAGAAGAATGCAACAATTTGGGGATGTCAGTGGGTCCCCAGTTGATGCACTTACTGCAAACAAAGTAGTGCTCACCAAGAAACTGCAAATTGCACAATTAGTTGCAAATACCTTGGAAACAAAAGCTGCAATTCTGATCCATCATCTCATTAATGTTTTGTCTCAAATCTCAAACACAAATACCTTCAGTATATAGCCTAACAAAAGAATAGGATTTGCTGTTCCAATACATTCGGAAGGAACTGTAGGTATATTGTCGAACCTGATAAACACCACACAGGGCTCATTACCAATGTTTCAATTAAAGCTAAATGAAAGAGGACAGTCAGAATGGTGGCACAGTGAATAGCTAATTGGACATACTGAAATGAATGACAAGCTGGAAATATTAACTTGTCCCTAGGTGTAAATGTGTATGTGAACAGGTCTGTCTGTGTGTCTGCCTTGCAATGAACTGGAGACCTCTCCTCCAGTGAGGACTGGGATAGGCTCCAGAACAACCCAGGATCCAGTGGAATAAGCGTCGAGTGAGTGAGTAAAAGGGCAGAGTTGCTCAGAGTAGCTGTAGTTGCTCAACAACATTGATTGATTGATTGATTGAATGTAATTATTTCTCACCAACTTGTCTTTCTGAGTCATGTCGGGACTGACACTGGACCACTCAACATCCAGCTGCCCTGTGTCAGATGGGCCCTCAATGTAGGTACAGCCCAAAACAACATCTGCTCCCTGTGGTTTCTTGATTGTTTGTGGCCCTGTGGAGTTCACTTGTATGCCCACTGAAAGTGCAAAGCATACATTACAGTGATATGAACTGCTGCATATAACCTACATCACATGACTAAAAATAGAATGACATGAAAATGTATTCTATTAATATTGTTTCACTGACTAAATATTAAGAATTAGCAGTTAGTCATTACATCTACTCAGCAAACTGACATGAGGAGATGCAAGTTAAGAAAGTTATGATTAACTAAATCAGATTGGGCAAGGTTAAAACACCCATTACGAATAAATGAAGCTGAAACAATCCAATTTCCCTGACTCGTTTCATAATAAAAAATAAAGAAAAATAATAATTACTTCTTATTGACAAGAAAATTGAGGAAAAACGATTAACATTGCTTAACATAGTCACATTCCTTTCCACTCCGGTTTAAATATATATATATATATATATATTTAATTATTACTGTACATTATGACTTATTGTACTGAGAAACTGCAGAGCAAAACTCCTAAAGACTTATTTTAATTATTGGGGATGTTCATTAACTATGAACAGTTAAAAAGCGCAATGTGTCGTTTATTAAAACTATAGAAAATTAAAAGTGTAGCTGTTCACAAATCACAATGGTAAGCTACAAGAGGAATGGTGTTTTTGACAGTTTAGTAAGCTATTTTTTTTAATCTACATATTTTTCATTCAGCAGCTGAAACTGCATTTTCAGGTAAAAGGAATCTCTGACACACTATCAAACTGCATACACTATCAAATACTCTGAGACAGTTGGATAATGCATGTCAGTTTGATACTGTGTGAGAATTTCTAAACTAGTTTATATTTAACAAAGTGTGTTATGTTCGTCATTGAAAATGGTTTCTTTGTACTTTTATCAGGTAAATAAAAGTTCAAGCAATCTAACAAATTACAGTCTTTAGGTTTTGTTGCATTTTTAGAAAGGGTCCCCGATGTTATGGAAATGAGGTTTGTAATTAAAAGACACAATTTGTACAAATCTTTATAGAAAACCACATCCATGTCATACATGTTGCTTACAGAGAAGTAGGTAGTCAGAGTGGCTTTTTAAAATAATCAGATGTAGTTTTTATTTTATTTCAACCCCTTCGGTAAAGTCGAAGGAAAAAGGTTGGTACATCCAGTACAATGTTGCTAATGTTGTTCTTTAAAAGAAATGCATTGAGAGCCAATGAAAAGAAAGAAAAAAACAAACAAACAAACAAGAGTACTCACCCACAAGATTTAGACAGACTGAGGTAGCATATAGTACAACCAGGGAAACTGTAAATCCAGTACAATGATTGATCATTGTCAGGTATACCTGCCAGTAAATTAACCTGCATAGAAGAAAAGGTGGGAGAAATAGTCAGGTATTTATTGCCATCAATTAAAGCAATAAAAGTAAATTGTGCTATATGAACAGTAGGCAGTAGAAAATGCAGTTTTGGTTAGGCAGGAAATGAAAGAGACCAGAAAGATATCTTCAACAGGACAAGAACCAAATAGCACAGAGCTGGTAGTTGTTAATTGGTCATCACCCATTAATTGGTGATTGCCGCCACCACCGCCAATATCCTTAGGCTCATATAAGCTCATCAAACCATACATAAAAAGTCTCAGCATTATGGGGTTTTTGGGGAGAGAGAATGAGAGAGATTAAACAGTGAACAGAACCGGTTCTTGTGGCTTTTATATCGTTACATGCCAGGATTTCTTTAACAAATCAACAAATATCAGCACACAGTACAACCCAGAAACATGGATACAAGGCAAAGCTGATTAATAAGCTTTTCATATAACATTATAGCAGACTAAACTGAAGCCTTTCTCAGATTCATTTTTAACACTGCATTTTGTCAGGGCTAAATATCACAAGTTGTGTAGAAATACAAACATAGATCTATAAGTTCAAAATCATAATTTAGTACTAGTAGGAAAAACCATATTTACTTACTAAAAGTGAATCCAAACAAAGCCTAAAAGGGACAGTGTAACGTGATCTGTGGCTTTCTCCTCAGCAATTCCTTTCATTCGTTCCAACTTAAAGAGAAAAAAATGCCTCCTTTCTAGCTCCACCCTCCCTCTCTCTACATTCCATTCATAACCCAGGCTAAACTCACGCTCAAGCTAAGCTCAGCTCATAAGCTCATCAACAATAAAAAGAGTCACAACAAATGCTGAAGTGGTTCCCATTTCCTTCCTTTTGGCAAGTAAATAGCAGCTACGTCTGGCAAGAGGTGCTTAAACACGTGGGGGCAGCACTAAACCGTCAATAAGATGTCAATGATCTGTACTGTAAACATTACACAAGGTGACGCCATATTCCCCTGCCTTGTCAGTGAATTTACTACTCTGGATTTACCCTCTGTATGAAATGTGTGTGTAAATAAAGCTCCCCGTCGTACACACCAAAGAGCTGTTGAAAAGATTATTTCTGATCGTAACACCTTTTTCCAGAATTAAGAACGTTCCAAAACATGAAACAATATCTTTTAAAATAAAGCATTTTAATAAAGTTTAAGTAAAATTCATTTAAGTAAACTAAATTCATGTAATTGAGGTTACATAATGTTAACCCTTGTGCCGGGTGACATGGTGGCTCAGTGGGTAGCACTGTCGCCTCACAGCAAGAAGGTCCTAGGTTCGATCCCCGGGTTCAATCCCCGGGGGTGGGGGTCTGGGTCCTTTCTGTGTGGAGTCTGCATGTCCTCCCCGTGTCCACGTGTGTTTACTCCGGGTTGTCTGGTTTCCTCCCACAGTCCAAAGACATGCACATTAGGTTGATTGGTGTCTCTAAAATGGCCTGTGTGTGTGTGTGTGTGCCTTACGATGGATTGGCGCCCTGTCTAGGGTTGTTCTTTTCTTGTGCCCTATGCTGCCGGCTAGGCACCGGCTCTCCCGTGACCCTGAAAAGGAATAAGCGGTCAAGAAAATGAAT
>JAOVVG010000036.1:8459577-8473856 GCA_028566375.1 Leptodoras nelsoni | reverse complement strand
AGACTGGTCCAATTTAGCCATGAAACCTCCCACACTAAAATGACAGGTGTTTCAGTTTCATTGTCTAACCCCTGTACTTTCTGTGTGTGGGGCCCTGCCCAAACTACCATCTATGCAGAAGCTTAACCCTCTGACTGAGGGCAAGTAACCAAAAGTCTAATATGTAGCAGTGGAGTGAAGTACCAGACAAACTGGTATACCAGTTAATTCTTGGTAGGTCCCCCATGAGATCTTGGGGGAATATTGCACAGTTTGGGCTTTTGCCAGATTTTCTATAGTCACAGTACACCCTTGAAATACTCATATGTGAAAATCCAAACTTTGCTATGAAATGCTAAGACCCATCTCACGAGCTCCAACTCTTAAATAGCATTGAAAATACTTATTTGCATACTTTCTCTGCCCCTCTGCTTTAGACATTTCTGACTTTTCTGTGGTCTCCCTGTGCTTGTTACAATCCTACTATATCCGATACACATAACACCCTCACTCCTCAATCTTACACTTTTCTCGGTCTATGTTTCAAAGTACAAGGATGCTCTTAATGCCGTCAGATTCTCCTACTACTCTAACATCTTTAACAGTAGCAGCTCTAGACCCAAAACTCTGTTTAGCACCATAAATAAACTTCTTCATCTGCCTTCTTTAACTCCTCCCAGGTCCTTTGCTGTGTCCGGATTAAAAAATTTATGCTATCTACCAGCATTTACCTACTGTAATTAATTCTTCTTTCTTGTATGAATCTCTGTCTCTCAATAGCGACTGCACTCTTTCTGCTTTCATCCCTGTAGATTCATCTGTAGTATCTGACATCATTACAAATCTTCCTCCTCATCATCTTTTATGGACCCAGTGCCAACTGCACTTCTTAAGTCCTTTGCATCTCTTATTTCATCTCATATTGCTCATTTGATGAGTGCTAGAATTAGTGTTTTACTCTTGGTATTGTTCCCACTGCCCTGAAAACTGCTGCAGTTTCACCAATGCTTAAGCAACCTGGTCTGTATCCTCACTGCCCAACTACAGACGCCTCTCTTTTTTAGCTAAAGTAACGGAGAGATTTGTGGCCTCGCAGATTTACCGTTCCTGTAATCATCTCAATTAACCCTTTCAGTCAGGTTTTCGTAGTCTGCATAGCACTGAGTCTGCTCTCCTTTGAGTTGTTTCCTGCTCTCAACTTATGCTGGTTATCTCAACATCATTGTCCCTCTTGACCTCAATGTGGTTTTCGGCACTATCAACCATGATATCCTCATTTCCAGATCATCATTTGCCATTACTGGCTTAGGTCTAGCCTGGTTTTGGTCCTATGTTGAAAACAAACAACAGTATATCTCCATTGGTCCACATAAATCTTCCACTGCTACTGTAGCACAAGGTGTGCCTCTGGGCTCTGTCCTTGATCCTCTCCTTTTTTATTTTATACATATCTCCTCTAGGCCAGATTATTCAGATTATTCATTAAGTCATTGTTTTAACTTTCACTGTTATGCTGATGACATTCAGATTTAAATGTGTTGCTCCCCCACTGCCTCTTTTCAGTTGCTGAGTACCTGAATCACTGACCTCAAGCAATGGCTAGAAAAAACTGCCTGAAACTAAATGCTGGCAAGACTGAAGTATTATTAGTTTGCCCCAAGTCACAGTTAGTAAAATCCTCCAACTTCACTATTTATATTGATGGTGTTACTATCAGCTCAGCTCAGGTTATTAGAAACCTTGGTGTTCTCTTTGACACTACCCTTTAAATTCTCCCTGCTACACTGCTCAACCATCAGTACATCCAAAACTCAGCAACTAGAGCCCTCACACCAAGTGCACATCACACATTACACATGTTCTACAGCAACTATCACAGCAGGCTATCCATTAGCTGCCATCTAAAATACAAAGCCCTACTTCTTACTTTCAAAAAAGCTCTATGAGGTTGTGACCCATCCTATCTCACCAAGCTTATTCATATCTACTGTCCCTCCCACACCCTTAGATCCTCTGGGCTTATTACTGCCCCATGATTTATACTGTCTTAGGTTGGAGGCAGATCATTCAGTGCTGCTGCTCCAAAATTCCAATATTGAATTCTCTGCTGCAATCACTCTGTGACTTACACTCTCTCCTCCTTCAAAACTGAAAACCTTCTTCACTTTGCACTACTAATATGCTGTACATAATTTGTACAAACATTTTATAGGTTACCGCTATGTAAACCTGAACGTGGTGATTGATGACCAGCTATCCTTCTAGGGCCATGATACATCTGTCTCCCGGCTGTGTTGCTCTGCACTGTACAACATAAGAAAAAAGATCAGGCCTCAAAAGTGATTAGATTTATTACTTAAGTCTTAGTCCAAATACTCCAACTGTTTTGAAGCTTGAGTGCTGTTCCTTACTTGTAAGTCATTTTGGATAAAAGCTTCTGCCAAATAGGCAAATGTACTACTACTACTACTACTACTACCAGTAATAATAATAAACACAATAGAAGTTTACACACCTTTGGTATGATTAATCATTCTTCAGTTCTTTGGCAATTAGTTGGACTGTTTTATGAAGAATGCCATTTGATTGATTTTTTACAAGAAAAACGTTCAACCTAATCTAAGCATGGGGACTCTCTACACTATACTGTTGGCCTCATTGCATTCTGTGAGTAACCTTTTGATTTCAAATCATTTGTCCGAATGTGGGAAACAACGAATGTACTGAGGTGTCCTACCTCATCCAGTTTTCTAGCTGTATGGCATATTTATCTATTGATGTTTCCTGTCCTATCGGAAAACATTTTGTGAGGAAAATAAGTATTTGAACACCCTGCGAATTTGCAAGTTCTCCTACTTAGAAATCATGGAGGGGTCTGAAATTTTCATCTTAGGTGCATGTCCACTGTGAGAGACATAATCTAAAAGATAAAATCCAGAAATCACAATGTATGATTTTTTAATCATTTATTTGTGTCTTACTGCTGCAAATAAGTATTTGAACACCTGTGAAAATCAATGTTAATATTTGGTACAGTAGCCTTTGTTTGCAGTTACAGAGGTCAAACATTTCCTGTAGTTTTTCATCAGGTTTGCACACACTGCAGCAGGGATTGTGGCCCATTCCTTTACACAGGTTTCTGGGCTGTCGCTGAGAAACACAGAGTTTGAGCTCCCTCCAAAGATTTTCTATAGGGTTTAGGTCTGGAGACTGGCTAGGCCACTCCAGAACCTTGATATGCTTCTTACGGAGCCACTCCTTGGTTATCCTGGCTGTGTGCTTTGGGTCATTGTCATGTTGGAAGACCCAGACACGACCCATCTTCAATGCTCTAACTGAGGAAAGGAGGTTGTTCCCCAAAATCTCGCAATACATGGCCCCGGTCATCCTCTCCTTAATACAGTGCAGTCATCCTGTCCCATGTGCAGAAAAACAGCCCCAAAAGCATGATGCTTCCACCCCCATGCTTCACAGCAGGGATGGTGTTTTTGGGATGGTGCTCATCATTCTTCTTCCTCCAAACACAAGTGGACAAGTGGAATTAAGACCAAAAAGCTTTGGTCTCATCTGACCACAGAACTTTCTCCCACGACTCCTCTGGATCATCCAAATGACCATGACATCTTAGTATATTATCCACAGTAACCTTGGAAACGGTGGTGCCAGCTCTCTTCAGGTCATTGACCAGCTCCTCCCATATAGTTCTGGGCTGATTCCTTACCTTTCTTAGGATCATTGATACACTATGAGGTGATGCACTATGAGGTGAGATCTTGAATGGAGCCCCAGTCCGAGGGAGAGTGACAGTCATGTTTAGCTTCTTCCATTTTCTAATAATTGCTACAACAGTTTATCTTTTTTCACCAAGCTGTTTGGCAATTGCCCCATAGCCCTTTCCAGCCTTGTGGAGGTTTACAATCTTGTCTCTGGTGACTTTGGACAGCTCTTTGGTCTTAGCCATGTTAATAGTTGGAATCTTACTGATTGTGTGGGGTGGGCAGGTGTCTTTATGCAGCTAACAACCTGAAACAGGTGCTTCTAATTTAGAATAATAAGTGGAGGTGGACTTTTTAGAGACGGACTAACAGGTCTTTGAGGGCCAGATTTTTTTGCTGATTGGCAGGGGTTCAAATACTTATTTGCAGCAAAAACACACAAATAAATGATAAAAAAAATAAATAAATAAATAATAAAAAAAAAAACATACATTGTGATTTCTGGGTTTTTTCCTTTAGATTATGTCTCTCACAGTGGACATGCACCTAAGATGAAAATTTCAGACCCCTCCATGATTTCTAAGTGGGAGAACTGGCAAATTCGCAGTTTATGAGACACTTTAAAACAAAATGCATGCACAGAAAGGCTGTTTAGTTTAAGGATCCAAGTCTACACCCAGGTTAAAACGGCTGTAAAACGGCTTTGTCGGGAAAAATGCCATACAAATGAAACTGATTTTCTTTTTTTTTTCCTGTGGTTCAAAATAATCTTGAATTTTAATCCTTATAATCCCTAATACCTTTATTACTTAAGTATATATTTAATATATATAGTGGCCACTTTGGAAAAAAAAAACCCAAAGTACATGCTTTTTAGATTTTTATTAGACCATTTTCAATTTTCCCCACTTAAGGGCTAACACAAATGGATTGATTAGAGACAACATACTGTCGATTTTACAAAACTCATTGTTGACAAGAAATGCAACCATTCTTTATACTGAGTAACATTAGGAATAGAAGCAGGAAAACCTCATAAAAGCTGCACCACACATGAAATACACTTTGAAATTTTGGATGCAGAAAATACAATATAAAAAATAAAACCCAAACTTGTACTGATCCCTCATTAACAGACTTCATGCCAAAGACATTTTTATTATTCCAAGCTCAGTCTGAGTCACTGTCTTTGTCACTGTCTGCCTCCTTCACATCCACACTGAACTTGTACTCCTGGTCACAGCCCATGTAAGCGTCACTCATGAAATACAGTGTGTAGTTATGCACTCCGACAACTGGGGCCACAAAGTCCAGTTTCACCTAAAGAACAAAAAGGAAAGAATTACCAATCCTGTTTCCAAACAGGTTGCAACAATTTACAAAAATGCAATAAATAAGTGAAATTCTATCATTTGTTAATTCACTTGAACATTTATTTGAGAGACAAAAGGACAAAGAAATGATTTTCAATAAAAAAAAAACCTGTGTTCTGTTTAACTATAAACAAATTTAGGAACTGATGTCTGCAACAAGTTTTAAATGTTTTAGAATAGAAGAAAGTAATTGTTGCAGTTTTTCAAGTGGAATCTTTGCCCATTCTTGCTGTATACAAGACTTGAGCTGCTCAACAGTCCATGGTCACTGTTGTCTAATTCTCTTCTTTGTTATGCACCATATATTTTCAATAGGAGACTTATCTGGACTGCAGGCAGGCCTGTCAAGCACATGCAATGTCTATGAAGCCACATTGTTGTAACTCATGCAGAATGTAGCCTAGGATTGTCCTGGGAAAAGACATCTTGACAACAGCATATGTTCATCCAAAATACCAATACAAGCCTCCACATTAATGGTAACTTCACATATATGCAGATCACCCATGCTATGGTCACTGATGAACACCCATGCCATCACAGATTGCAGGTTTATACACTTATTTTAGTCACAATCTGCTTTTACATCTTTGGCATGTAGAATCCGATGTCTGTTTTTCCCAAAAACAAGCTGAAATGTGGACTCGTCTGACCACAGAACATTAACACTGTCCATCTCAGATGGCTTTGGGCCCAGAGAACTCATTGGCATTTCTGAGCAAAATTAATATGGCTTCCTCTTTGCATAATAGTTTCAGGTTGCATTTCTGGAAACAGCAACGGACTTTGGGACAAGTGATGATTTTCCAAAGTACTGTAGTCACCAAGTCCATGTGACTATGTCCATCAGTACCATGACAGTTTCTCAAACAATACCGCCTGAGGGCTTGGTCACACACATTCAGCAAGGGTTTCTCCCCTTGGCCTTTTACGATATTATATTATGAACTGTTGGTGAAAGACCTAAATTCTTTGCAATCTTGCCCTGAGAAACATTGTATTGTACTGACTACAGTGGCGAACCATGACCCATCCTTATTTACAGAGACTAAGCCTTTGGTGGATGCTCCCATATACTCAAACTTGATGACTTGTTGTACATGTTAACAGTTAAACCGCCAATTCTGGAACCTTCCAGAACAGCTTTACTTGTATTACTTGTCTTATATTGCCTCTGCCACAAAATTGATGCTTGTAACTTTTCTAACTTTGTTTATATTTAACAAATACAATTAAGTTCATCATTGGAAAACATTTCCTTTGTCCTTTTATCTGTTAATTAAAGGTTGAAGTGAATTTAAGAAATTACAGATTGCAGTTTTTATTGCATTTTCAGAAAGTCTCCAAGCTTTTCTGGAAATGGGATTTATACATACACTCATGGTCAAGTTGGAAAAAGCACAGTGCTTCAACATTTGTCTACTTAACACAGTATATAGAGTATTATAGTAACAGGAAACCTTGGCTTTTTGTTGTAGAGTCAATCTCTTGATAGAGATAAGACTGTTAGATTTGGGGTCTCCAATCACAACCCACCAGCCCTCTTCACGTTTCTGCAAAAAAAAGCACAACATGGCCATGAAACAATATTAAAACATTTTTTTTCAGGATAAAAATACATGGGCAACAATATAGAGCTGCACAAATATCATAAAACAATCCATTACTATAGGTGAAGTACATACACCTTGTCACATTTCATGTTGCATTTCTTTTGGCAAACCAATTTGTGCATCAGCTTTCTTCACATTAGAGATCATGAAACAATCTATTCAGATTCATCTCTTTGTACAGTCTAGAAGATTGCAGAAATTGCTGTAATGACTCTTATGATTCTGACTGACCAACTGTCCTAAATAGGTGTTAAGTGGGAGCGCACCTGTCTCAGGAAAACATTGTCTCAACAACCAAAACAACGGCTCCTCCATAGATGTAACTGCCAAAAACTGAAAGTACCTGTGACTGAAATGTACCCAATAGTGTGTAATACCTCCATTAGCACAAATAACAGCTACAAATCAATTTGACTAGCTTTTTGAGAAGTTTCATCAATGTTCAGCCAGGCGTCTTAATCGTTGTTTTAGGTAGTCCCACAGATTTTCAAGAGGATTCACAGCCAGGGATTTTGTGGGCCAGTCTAGATGTGTGATAGCTCTTGAATGTTCATCATGCCAATCAGTCACTTTTGCAGCCCTGTGAATGACCTGCATTGACTTCTAGAAGCAGTTCTTGGAAACGAAGGGGTTTTTATTCACAAGCTGTGAAACACGCCTGAGGTCCCGGTCAGTCAGTTTCATCTTTCGGCCACAATTCTTTTTTTCCCCCCTGATTTTTCTCCCTAATTTAGTCGTCTCCAATTCCCACTTGTCAGTGTTTCCCCCCTTGTCACAACGAACTGCCAGTCCGGGAGGGCGAGACCTTCACGTGCTTCCTCTGACACCTCTTTTCGAACTGCGGCTCATGCAACCTTTGGGAGCACTGTAGCGCGCATGGAGGAGAGCGCTCCCGCCCACCTCTTGTATACATGAGCTCACAGACGCCCGTGACTGGACAGTGTCGCGCTGATTGACATGGGGGGAGAGCGTATGCTGCCCCTCCCACCCTGAGAGCACGGCCAATCTTGCTCTCTTGCCTCCCGGCTATGGGCAGCTATAGCATCACCCGGATTCTAACTCACGATCTCCGGATGATTGGGCGAACGCGTTGTCGTTGCGCCACTCGCAATTCTGACGAGAATTTCCAGTAGACTGGGATCTACTGCTGGTAGACCGTATGAGTGGATGCTTCGATACACCTGCCAGTTCAGCTACTTCCTTCACACTTCCTTTGGCACACCTAAAGCACAACTCTACGCCACCAAAACTCTATGCCACTGTGGCCCGAAAGTTAGTTGGTAGAAGCCCCTAATAAAAAAATTTGACTGAAATTTGCAGGTGATCACCAGGATGAGGATCTTGTCTTTTGGAGGAGGGATCAATGTTCAAATGAAATAAAAACTGAACTGCTGTCCATAACATTAAGCACTATGTATGAAGGTGCTTTTACTCTGAAGAACTCCATCCCAGCTGTGAAGCATGGGGGTGTCAGCATCACCTTACAGGAGTGTATTGCAGAAAAGGGACAGGTGCACAGAAAATAGATGGCATTATGAGGAAGGAGGATTACCTACAAATACTGAAGCAATAACTCAAGAAATCAACAGGAATGATTATGCATATTCTATGACAATGTATCTAAATCTACTTCCCCAAAAAAATGGTAACAAAATGGCTGAGACAACAATAACAAAAAAAAACCCCAAACAAAAGCACTGGAATGATCACAAAACACTGACCAGAATCTGATTTATTAAAAAAACAAAAAAAACAAAAAAAATTAAAAAAAACACAATGCCACCAAATACTAACTCTTTTGGAAATAAAGCAGATTAAGAGAGGAAATGTATCATAAGAAATGTGTGGAGCTGTGAAATGCCTGAATGTTAAATGCAATGCAATGTATTTCACTAACCTGTGGAAACAGTGGTGCAATGACGGGTCCTGTAACTTCTTCCTCTCTCTCTAACTGCACCTGAACAACAACTGGACTGCCACTGTTTAAAAGAAAATACGTTAGGATGAGTACAAATTTCCACAATTTCTGTTCAAACACATGATTTAAGCATAGGGTTTACCACTGGTAGGTGGTGATACACATAACTAAAATGCTATTTACGGTTTGACAAACATGCCAGGGACGGTTGGAATCACCTGGCTATTTAGATATTTATGCACATGTATGCATAGAACCTTCAGGAACATGCAATTGTGGGATGAACAGTAGAGCTGAGAATGTGGGTTGCACCCATGAAAAATTTGCCAAATCCTCTCTGCCATTGCCAAACAGCTTATAATGAAATTCTGCTACCAGTGGCAATCCCATATCTCCACAGTCTCAGACCAAACTCTATCCTCCAAGATGACAATGCTCACCACCGCAGAGCGTGGTTTATCAGAGACTACCTCCAGAATTTGGGAGTGGAGAGGATGGAATGGCCTGCCAGCAATCCTAACCTCAACCCCATTGACACTTGTGAGATTAGCTTGGTCATGCTGTTCATGCCAAAGTGACCAACACAACCACGCTGGCTGACTTGCAACAAATGCTGGTTGAAGAATGGGATGCCATCCCATTGTCACGTGTGTGACCAGGCTGGTGACCAGCATGAGGAGGAGGTGCCAGGCTGCTGTGGCTGTGTATGGTTATTCCACACTCTACTGAGACTCCTATTTTTTAAATGAATAAATTGCCAATGTGTCTTCTTTTTTCAAACTTCAATCCACCAAACGAGTCAATGGCAGAATAAGCTGTTTGGGAATGACAAATTTTTCATGGCGGCAACCCACATACTCAGCTCTACTGTTCATCCCACAAATGTACGTTCCTTACAAATGTGGTGCCATTTAAAAGGGAAATTAACAGGCTTAACTACGGTACAAGATTATATCAGTTTAATATTTGGCCCAGTGGACCAAAAATAATAATAAAAAGTGTGTACATTACTAAACTTTCTATGTCACACAATTTGTCCAAAATAATAAGCAACCCCAGACATCACCAGACAGCATCTTTTGTACACTGAGAAACTGGTCAATGTTAGATATTTAATAAAAATACACTTATTTAATAAATAAAAATAATACAAAAAACCCACACTATTTATTAACTCACTCTGTAATTATGATTAATGCACATATTGAAATTAAATTAAAAACTAATTAATCAGATTGCATGAGCTTCTCTTCATAAAAATGCATTTTGAATATATATGACCTTTTGGCTTTCCATACTCACTACTCTTTGTGTACATTTAAGCATTTGAATCTTAAAGCTGTGCGCACAAAGACTACCCCTAAAACATCAATAAACTGAAGCAATGATGCAAAGAAGAGTGGGCCAAAATGATTGGCCAGACTGAAACTCCTACAGAAAGATCCAGGTCATGCTGAAGGTGGTTCTACATGTTATTAAATAATAAAGTGCACTTATCTTTCCAACCTGGTTTCTCAATGTTGGTTTACTTTTCTGGGTAAAAATGACTACACACTGAAACCCGTTATTGTATTGTGCTATTGTTGACATTTGCCAATAATAAAAAAAAAAAAAAAAAAAAAAAAAAAAAAAGACACACAAGCTTCAACTTAAGCTTTTGTACATCAATGCAGAACCTTTCAATGGAATAATCATAATATTCATGTCCTTACCTCTTTATGTCATCTTTGTCAGTCACTTCATAGGAGAGCTCGATGTTGGGGTAGCGGTTACAGAAACGTGCCACATCAGCCATCTGAATATCTGACAGCTGTAGAAGATTAATGCGCTCCTCATCCTCCATCTCCATGATGTCAAAGATGCTCTCCACTCCCTACATGCACAGCAAAATGCAATGAAACCAAATATATTCCTTGTGTGGGTGGAATGCAATATAAATCTCCCACTTCTCACCTTTTCTGTACAGCGTTTGATATGCTCCGTTGTGAAATGTGGCAGCTGTTTTAGGTAAGAGTCCTTAGACCACATGGCCTGCGTCACCATTTGAGCAAGCTCCATAGCAGCCAATGCCGGACTCAGCCAGCCATTGCTGGAGAGCACGTCTACACAGGCCTGGATGAGACGTACTGCCTATATATAAATGTACAGGCAAAATCAAAAGCACAAAAGATGTTATATTAAGAAATCTTAAGACATTGACAACATTTATTGCTGATGACCTGAGCATAATTGACTTCAGGGATCTACAGCCAGACTTTAGATAAATAGTGTTACTGCAACAGTTAATCGAAACAAGAGTAAAGAAGAGAGTGAGGGATTAACATCCCTTAATCTAGAGCCTCACTATACATATTATATAGAAGTGAGTTTAGCTCATCAAATTAAAATTTGAAGAGCTTTGCTGGGAGGGCATCCGGCCCTGGCACCTTACCTGATGGTAAGTTCTTTATTACAGGCAGGGGTGGCTCAGTGGTTAAGGTGTTAGGTTACTGAATAGAAGGTTGGGGGTTCAAGCCCCAGCACCACCACCAAGCTGCCACTGTTGGGCCCTTGAGCAAGGCCCTGAATTGCTCAGTTGTATAAATGAGATAAATGTATGTCACTCTGGATAAGAGTGTCTGCCAAATGCCATAAATGTAAATGTAAATTACGTTTGCAATTACCTCACAATAAGGGCAGAATCTGTGATAGCCCTTTGCACCTCTGTCAATATATTATCATTTTTGATAGCCCTATTAATGTATGATGGTTCAACCACATGGTCACTAGAATGCCAGGTCAAAATTAAACAAAACAGGGCTTGAAATAGTCAAGATCTATAACTGCAAAAAAGTGCTGAAGAACTCCAAAACCAATACATACTACCATCACCTCTGCACATCTTTCCTTCAGAGAGACTATGCCTCTCTAAAATGCTCTTTTTATACCCAGTCATGTTACTGGTCTGTTGCCATTTAAGCTACTTAGCTGGAAAATGTTTTTTTTTTTTTTATTAGTACCACTTACTTTTCCACCCTTTTGATGCCCCGTCCCAACTCTTTTGAGATGTGTTGCTGCCATCTAGTTCAAATTGAGCTAATATTTTTCATGAAATGGTTAAATGTCTCCTTTTCAACATCTTATTTGTGTTCTATGTTCTAGTGTGAATAAAATATCAGCTTATGAGATTTGCAAATCATTCCATTCTGTTTTTATTTACATTTTACACAACGTCCCAATTGTTATGGAATTAGGGTTGTACAAAAATCATTAGCTGTAGCCTTCTAATCAAATTATTTGCCCTTCCCACCATTATATTTAAAATAAAATGGTGTATAATGGCCAAAACAGTTCTGAAAAGGCTGTTATAACAAGGATTAAGTATCTATTTTGCTCACCTTGCTGAGGATCTCTTCAGTGTCGGACTGAAGCTCAGCACTCAGCTGCATGCGGGACAAATGGGCCTGTAGCAGCAGGTTGGTCTTCACGTGGGGGTCGTTAAACTTGGGGTTATTCAGTTTGTGAGGCACCTTTTGGGCTAGCTATTGAGAATAAAAGAAAAATGATTAAACAATGAAGTCAAATAGACTCTGCAAAAATGTTTCTGACTTTGTGCATTTAACTGACCTGATGGAGCAGGGTGTCTTCATGGTGTCTGATTGGTATGTTCTTGTACTCAGCAGCATTGGAGATGATCTCAATCAGACCACGGATTTTAGTCTTGGCATTCAGAGACATGCTGAATAACTCTGGTGATACAATAAGAGTTTCAGAACATTACTGAAAGTAAACAAAAATATGAAAAATGTTTTAAAACTGCTTACATGAGCACTGCCACTGCAATTTAGACGATAACAGTATTTCATAAACAGCTGAGTCAAGGATTTTTTCTAGGAAGCTTGCCAGTTTCAGACCAAGGCTGTGCTCCTATTGTCCACTCACTCACTATATAGTATTTGTTACACAGAGCACTCACTACAGGATGTGGGCAGACAGCTTCTGATACATTCTGAATCGATTTGGATGATGCGTTGCTACATAATCATGTGCTTTATATTTGTAATTATTGTCTCTGTCCTATATAAACACAGGAACATCTACATCACATGTGTGAGGCCATGTACACCATTGTTTTTTGGATAAGTACACATTGTAAATAAAAATTTACAACACAAATCTCTGCACACAGTTTACTACATACTTTGGTTGTACTGTGTGCAAATACACAAGCATAATGTATATTGCTGCTTCAACTATGCTCTCACCATAAAATTCTCACCATACCTCAAACACCTAAAAATAAAACTAGCACAAATTATTTGGACACAGGACAAAGTAAACAATTTTTTAGTGACCCAAAAGACTATTTTTGCAGTGATGAGGCCAAACAGAGAGAAAAGGTTGATCTAGATGTAAGAAATAAGAAAGGTAATAAACATGGACAGTGGGCAGGCCACTGATGATGCAACATCTAAATAGTGATCTTACCAATGGTGGTATAGTTAATGTAGTAGTATGCTGCAATCATGCCCAAATTGAGAGGGGCAACATCCATCTCATCCTCAATGCTGATGCACTTGGATTGCTCCAAATCTTGCAGTGTGTTCTCCACCAATTCCGACAGGTGGTCTGACAGATGGCGATGAGACATACCTACCACGTAGAGGGAAGCCAAAAATCAACAGGATGTGGATACTAGTATGAAACAAACGTGTGATTAGACTTCCTGAAAGCACACAGCACCATCTTACCCTGAAGATTATAGTAGTTGGGGTTCTGGGTCATTCGGCGGTAAAGGAAGGTCCAGGTTAGATAGTCCACAGCATCCTGTTTGTTCTCCACTGTCTTTGTGACTATCTCAGCATTGAAGTGGTCATGAAGACGGTGGTCCAAATGAGATTCAACTGGCAAAGGCTCATAAAGAAACTTCTTAAAGAAGTCCTTACATAGAGAGAGAAAGACAAAGTTTATAAAGATCACGAAGAACCAATGGAAAATAAGATTTATTGCTTGAAAACCTTAGTTTTTACCTTTTTAGATCCCTGGCACATAATGACGCAGCAGCCCTCGTCATCCTGCAGGGGACGATTGGCCTTCCCCACCATTTGCAGTACGTCATAGATTGGGTAATCAACATAGCTAAGAGGAGAAGAGAGGGGGAGAAAAAAAAGCGAACATTTCAAAATCGATAAGCAATTAGTTTAAATTTCTGATAGATCATAATTCAACTGCTGTAAATACATACGCATGAATCTTCCCGTTGTAATACTGCGTGTCCATGACAATGACCAAGTGGGCAGAGATGTTAGTTCCCCAGCAAAGACTACGAGAGGCCACCACAACCTGAATGGCACCTTTTATACAAATAAACATTACAATTAGGTGTATTTACATTTCTGGCCCTTTTCTTTTAAGAGCATGATTAACTGTTTAACAATTAGAAGAATAAGAAAACTCCACATACTATATTGCCAAAAGTATTCACTCACTCATTGAATTCAGGTGTTCTAATCACTTTCATAGCCACAAGTGTATACAATCAAGCACCTAGGCATGCAGACTGACATGTTCTACAAAAATTTGGGAAAGAATCGGTCACTCTCAGGAGCTCACCGAATTCCAGTGTGGTACCGTGATAGGATGCCACCTGGGCAACACCTGGGCGAATGAATACTTTTTGCAATAATTGTGTGTGTGTATA
>JAOVVG010000036.1:8396631-8412894 GCA_028566375.1 Leptodoras nelsoni | reverse complement strand
AGGAAACCGGAGTACCCGGAGGAAACCCACGCGAACACGGGGAGAACATGCAAACTTCACACAGAAATTTCCCAGGTTGCCCTACCCGGGGATCGAACCCGGGTCCTTCTTGCTGTGAGGCGACAGCACTATCCACTGCGCCACCGTACCGCCCTATTAGATATTTAATTAAATCAATTTGACAAGTAATCTTTTGAATGCACAGTAAGGAAATAACCTCCAAATAACCTTTGGTGAGTTTTTTTTTGTTAAAAACTACAACAAAAACACACTTTCCTTATGACCATATAACTAAAAATGCAGCTAATTAACATTACACCTAACCCTAACCCTAAGCATAACGTCAGTAAAGAAAACCAAACTTTTCTGCTCATTTACTTTTCTGAAAAAACTGATGAGCAGATATGTATGGTCAGAAAAGTCAGGACATACTTTCTGGTCCTGACATTTCCGTGATGTTTGGACATCGTCCAACACAGGTCCTGATGATTCACATATACAAGGGCACACACACACACACACACACATTTTTTTTTCCTTTTGAATTTGTTGTCCTTAGTTGCATAGCTGATTGGTGTTTAATGTTCTGTGTTAATAAATTCAATTTTACTGAACCTTTGTTTGCCTTGTCATGGTTATTACTGTGTTAATACAATAAAACAAAGAAACTGAACTATTCCAAACAGATCTTTCAGAAATCAAGTCATTAATTGATTTTTTAAATAAATCTATAGGTTTAAGAATATAAATAGAACATAATTCACTGGTGTCACTAGACCTGATTTAGGGGGACTATAGCCCCCTAAGTGTACTCTAGCCCCTAATTCTAATTTCAACAGAAAAATAAAGAAAATATGTTATTTGTATACAAACTATCAGTTAAATATAAACATTAATTAACAATGTCTAATATAAACATTAATTAACCAAAATTAAAACTCATTGATGCACTAGTGGGGATTGCATTTTACTAGTGAGGAAACCTGATGTTTAATGAACGTAAAGTTTATATTTAAATTAATATTTAATCATAACTCTAGCTATAGATGGATATAGGAAACATTTTTGTAAAGGTAGCAGCTCCTCCAAAGGCCAGTCGGGTGAGAGGAATTTTAGAGTTAAAAATAAAACAAAAAAAAGGTAAATGAAGTTTAATTGGCATTTGAAAAAAATACTTGTTACTAAAGGCAGGAAAGGAGAGGGAGGAAAAAAGAGGAAGGAGATTGACCTTGATTGGACAGAAGAAGCAGGTTTGATGGAGGTTAGGGAGCAAGAAGAAAGAATGCTAGTGACAGCTAGAAAGAAAGCTAGCTAGCATTAAGCCAGATAGTGAATTTGATTATGTATAATTGTTACTCATTCTAGGCATAAACTAATAGTTTTCTCATGATGAAAGTCACTTGAAAGTTTAGTAAAAGTTTAGAAAGTTATGAAAAGTTTAGAAAAAAATAGATTAAAAAAAGCTATTTTGGCTGGTACTGCCAGTTTATTCCTTTTTGTTGGGGTTTTACCAATATCCATTTTGTCTTCTGGCTGGGTATGTAGTGGACATTGAATTGTTAATATTTCCTTGTGTGAATATAAGCAAAGATGAAATTGAGAAATTATTTTTTCTGCTTTCAAATGTCACATTATCCTAATAATTCAGTCGTCCTGGTAACATGAATGCAACTACAGACCAGATGCACATTGTACTAGCCTATATTCTCAGTATTTAAGTAGTGTATTTAGGACCTGCTACTGCAACTAACATTGATTGTGTTTTTGCTGATCTGTACCTCTTGTTAGTGGATGACTAGTAGTTATATATAGTCATATAAGATCTATACCTAATACATACTCTGAATGACATGCCTCTTTATGGTTATGAGGTAATTTCTACAAATAGTTGTATGTTTTTAATTTTATGCCAGTTTCATAATGCAGGTGTTTTTGGGTCATTTTTTAGAATTCTTCTAGCAGGCTTACCTCTAGAATGCCCGTGTCAAAGCTTAGCCCTTTGTTCATAAATCTTTAGTGACACCCCTGATTGATGCAATTAACATAGATGCAGGTTTAAATGTATTTTTGCTAATTAGAGAAAATTCATATTATTACTCATTAGGATGTGGCAATATTCTGTTTGTATATTCATTCTAATAAACTAATTCAGGACTATTTAAGAGAGGTAATATGCAGGGCAAGCAAAGCTGTGGTATAACCTCAAATTTGACTTGCATTTATTTTGGGTATATCCAAATAATTTAAAACTCAGGATTCAGGGCTTTTGTATGAAAGTTAAATTCTTGTCTTACCATATTTATACTATATGTTGCTCAAGTTATTAGCCATATCACAGACAGAATCATTTTTAAGACATTTTGTATTGTTGAAGGCAAAATGGCTCTAAGTAACTGAATTGCATGAAAATCAGGAACTATACAAAGTAATTTAATGATGCCAATTTCAATGATCCTTAACCTATGATTTAAGGTTTTTTTAATATTTAAATTAAAATATTTTATATTTTATTTTTAAAATTAAGCTGGTATTCCACATGTGAATGAAAGACATTTAAATGTCAGGCGAACTTCCACACCACAAACTCTGGATGTGGTTAAGTTGACCAATCATGCAAATATACTATTTTCCCACAGTATATTAAAATTAAGGGAGACTACTCAGTATTTGTGTATATAATGTAAGACCAGTTTGTGTTTCTGCCTACATTGCAGAACATCATATAAATCTTCAGAATGATTTGTGTTCTTGTATATCCTAACAAATGGAATAATATATTGCTTACTTTTACTTTTTCAAAATCTAAGAGTCACTGCAACAGGTGAATAAAATAGAGAAAGCCACTAAGGTAATGTAATCATTTTTCATCCTAAGAGAATTGTATAGGAAGAGATGAACTCTGTATAAATTGTCTTTTAACAGTATTTTGTCATTAATAACAACATATCTTCCTTTTTTAACAGATGGCTACACAGACATCATCAGTCATGCTGAGTACCATGGACCAGATTGGAATCTGGCTTTTAACTGGCTTTCTAGCCATTCTTACAATCTTTTCCAATATCTATATCTTACTGGTGAACCAGCGAAACTGCAGAAAGAACCACCTACATCTATGCCCAGGTGACACTATAATGACTGGTATATCCTTGGCTAGTATTGGTCATCAGGCCCTCTCTTACTGGTGGATAACCATGATTCAGTTGGACATAAATTGTATGTATGGCACTGTGGAATCCATTCTATTGGTGTTGGTTTTCTCCATGAAGTTCTCAATAATGTGGACCACTGCCTTCCTTACCTTCTTTTATAGCACCAAGCTTGTAATCGCGCCAATTCACTGCTACACACGCATTCAGGAGGCTATTCTAAAGCATGTTCTCACTGTGGTAATTGTAATTTTTGTGTGTGGTTTTTCCAATTGTCTGCCACTTTTAACTATTGTGACATTTCAAAACAGTACTGCTAAAACCACAGACTGTGGTTCAATCATACCAGATGATGCTGTGGGACTTGGCTACATTATTTATCTTGTAGTCAGTGCAGACATTGTTCCAGGTATAATCATGATCAAATGCAGTATCTCCATCTCATATCATCTGTCTATCCATCTGCGCCACATGAAGGAAAGCACCAATGGCACCCATGGTCCCAAGCTGGGTACTCAAATGAGGGTAATCAGGATGAACCTTACCTTAGTGGTGGTATTCCTTTGCTTTCTGGTTGTAGATCTTTATACTCAGTCCACAGTTGTATTGAAAAATCAAAACACCATGGGTTTATCCATTCTTTTCTCCACAATTTACACTACAGTCAGTGGATTTGTGCTAATCTATGGAAAGAAGAGCTTCTGGAAAGAGTTTCTTCACTGGTACAACCTTTTCTTAGATGAGTACTCTTGTTTAAGTTGTATGAAAGTACCAGAGAGTAAGACAGTGGCGCACACTGCTCAAAAGCACTGACTATAGTTTAATATATTGTCTGTAGCAATATATGTGTTAATTTTTTAAAAAGCAATTTAACTGTTAATAGATATCCTATGCATTCCTGTGCATTTTGATATATATCCTATCCTAACCTATAATTTGCAGATGTTTTTTAAAAAACAATCCACATATATTGTGTACATGTTGCATATATATTATTTTTTCTTTGTATTGCTCAGATGATTGCATTATTAGTCCATTAGAGGCTGTGTATGTTCTATTGAAGCATAAAAAGCTGAATTGTCCCAACAGCTTTACCAAAAATTTGAGAATCAGTGAGACTTAATCTTTGTTGTATTTATTGCAAACTATTTATTTTAATGAGGTATATCATAATTACAAGCTGGACAAGATATTACAGAACAAAACAGATGCATTTAAACTAATCAGAAACCAGGCCTTTATAAATTCCCTGGATGTAGCTGAAGCACAATTTGCCATAGATGGATTTATCAACAAACTGATCAGCCAAACCTCTAAATGGACAAACATATGGACAACAAAATGTTTAAAAAAATCTATACATTAATATCAATATCAAGTTCTTATTTCTTAAAATATTAATTGAATAAGTAATGGCACAAGCTGCAAACCATTGTGTCTGAAAAAAGTTTAAATACAACTATATAATATGCAACTATACAATGGCAACTATTTAAAAAGGTAGAATATGTGATACATAACAATTATATTAAAAATATTCATGTTATACATTGAGGGCTTAGCTACACAGCTTCAAGTGCAGCTATGCTGCACAAGAATTAGCAATTAACCTTATAAGAACAGAGTGCTAGTATTCAAATTTGGTTACTCTTTGCAATACTGTTCAATGAATATAAAAGAAAGGGAGGTGAATATAAAATGCTAAAGTAGATGAGAAAATGAGCAGAGTGCCTTCTTATAATTTGGATGGTTTAACTCTTGTGCTGTCTTAAGGGTCAAAAATGACCTGCTACTCTGTTTCTCAGTAGGGAAAACTCCCTAAATTATAATTTTTCAACTTGAAATTTGATGGTTTTTCCTAAAGCAACCTCAAAATTTGAAAAAGTGAAACATTGTCTTTTTAAATATTTACATAAAAGCTGTGTACCACCAGGGTCCAAACATTGTTTTAGGGTCATTTTTTACCCGGCAGTTATGAAATCACTTTATGTGGTACTGATTGAACTTGTTTGTGCATGTGCAGCATTGGTGTCCAATGATTAAAAACAATCATTCTGCACGGTTACAAAGGAAAATAAAGTAACATTTTCTTCATGCAAAATAGATTTGGGATTCAAAATTCAATTAAGCTGCTTTATTTTAGTGGTTTAGTGTAGGCAGGTCATTTGTCAGCCCTGTTTTGTACTAGTACAACAGCCCAAACTTGTATGAATCACTTATAAATGTTGTTCATTTTACATACATGTAAATAATAAAGTTAAACTGATTAATGTTGACTAAAATGTTACTGTGTTAATCTTGTCATGGAAGAATGACAAACTCCATCGGGACTTGTTGGATAAAAAGGTGAAAAAGAGGATTTATTAAGAAAGATTCACAGTGTGGATGTGACTCTATCTTCCTCAGGGTACATATATGTCCAGCCCAGAGAGCAATGTGTGTGTGTGATGTGTGTGTAAGAGCCCTGAGTCTCAGACCTGGTGCTAGGTAACAGCAAGGTCATCCCAGAGTGTATATGTCTATAGAAACAAGTTTAGCTATCTGGAGACAGTGAGATGAGACTCTATATCAGCATGTCACCTGATTCAGATGGATGTGAGGAAAGAACAACCTAAAATGTACCAAACACTTAATCATGTCTAGTCTATCAGTGACCTCATATATGACACATATAACTCTTAATAATACATAGTCTAGCAACAACCCTTAATAATTAATAATTCCATCACATTTCCCCCTTTCTGTCATCCTTATGATAACAATAAAAAATATAAAACAGAAAATACAACAGCTTAAACATCAGGATTTAACTTGTCACATCATTGGGCATCCTGTAACAAATAAGCTAAGGGTGTTTTTGTAAAGCACTGTGAGGAACTCTAAACAAGCTAAAAAAACTAACTCTAAATAATGATAAAAGTAATAAAGTCCATGTGATTTCAATATCTTAGAAACATATGTCCATGGGTCAGAGTCATCCAGTTCTGCATTATCACAGTCTTGATCATGTCTAGTTTGTGGTACCCAGTCAGGCCTGGGGTTTGAGTCAGGATAGTTTTAAAAAACGTGCTGGGAGGTACAGTTTGTCATTTAACAATGTGATATGTGTATGTGCTGAACGTGTGGTGTGAGGTGTTTCTCATGTATATTGGTCCTCCTAGAGGCCTATTGATTGTAGAGTATTAATCTTTTGTTGGTTCAAGTGCCTCCAGAGGTTCTGGAATCATTCTGCAGTGACTCTTATGCACCCACGTAACTCCCATCATCACACATGGACAGTTATAGTAATGGTGTCTGTACAAGCCCAATTCCTATATTTGGAGGACACCCAAATAGTATTTTAAAAGGACTCAAAGCATATTTTGGTCATACTCGCATGTGTAATAGGGAGATCTTTAGTCCACCCCAAATGTGTTTCCTCACAACACTTGCTCAGTTTAATTTTCAAAGTCCCATTTTCTCTTTCTACTGCTCCTGCTCTAGCTGAATGATAGGCAAAATGCTGTTTCATGTCAATTCCCAGATATCCTCCTACCAGCATGAGTGCTGCACTAACAAAGGGCATTCAATTGTCACTGGAAATTTTCCCCAGAATTCCCCACCTGGGTCCTTCAGTAATGCTTTTGCCACTGCACCTGAATCCTGTTTGGAAGTGGTAAAGGCTTCCACCTATTTAGAGAACAAGTCAAGTATGACCAAACAATACTTCTTACCTTCTGGGTGTTAGCACAATAAAGTCAATCTGCAAATGTTCAAATGGTTTGTCTGGTGATGGGTGTGCCACCTGTCCCATTTTCAAACCTCTCCCTGTATTGTGTTTTGCACACATTTGACATTTTTGACAAAACATTTGAGAGTAATAAGAGAACCCCTTAGTAGACCAATGCCTCTCAACTGCCCATATCATGGCCCCTTTTGACACATGGTCCTTCCCATGTGTCAATTTGGCAAAGTAAAGAAAAATATATTTTGGGAGACATGGCCAGCCTTCAGGACATACCCACATACCATTGTTCACTGTACAACCCGCCTTGCACCATTTTTTCCTCTGTTGTGGCAAGCTGTAGGACCTAGAGAGGCAGACTTATATTTGTTAGTGTAAGCATCACATTTACAGACTGCTATGCCTGATCTATGGTAGAAGAACAGCATCCAGTAACTCTGAGACAAGCTGATGTTGGGTGATGTGTACCTGAGCTAGTAAGAAAACTTTTGTGCTTCCAAATTGTGCCAAAATAATGCACAGCTCCAAAAGCATATCTACTATCCCTGTAGATATTTACTGTTTTGCCTGATGTGCAGACAAGTGTGGAGGAACTGCACCTGATCTGATAACTTCATTATCTGTCACTACTGCATGACCCACTTTGTTCTTACCTGTCTCTGGGTCACAGGGTGCTGAGCCATAATTTAGTTGGGACTTCTGCCAGCCTGTCATATCTCATATCCCAAGCGTTTCCAAACGTTTTCCAATCTGCTAACAACTTTTCCCATTATCACTCGTTCTTTCTTTCTCTTGTTTTTAAAGCTTCTAACTGTCAAACACTAAAACTTCCGTTTTCAGGAAAGCCACATTCTTTCACCCATGTAGCAACCTGCTATATTCACCATAATTCACTTTCATAAACTTTATGTTAGGTCCATCAAAAGTACATCCTATCATCAAGTGTTTCACCCTACAAACCAAGTGTTTCATGCTTTTTACCCCTCAAAAAAAAATTTTTTACTGTAAAAATTTCCCATTTTTACAGTATTCTTATTTAAAGATTTACAAGTATGCAAAGTAATAGAGTAAGCAAATGAGATGTTGTAGGGGCGAGTCTAGACTTCCACTCTACCACTTTCACTCTAAAGACGAGGTTGAGGGGGGAATTCGGATCCTTCGGGCATCCGTGGTAGAATTTGAAACCAGAGGCCTATGACACATGTGCCGGACACACAAGGATGCCAAGATTTGTCATGGAAGAATGGTAAATTCAGCCTAGACTCATTGGATAAAAAGGTGAAAAAGAGGATTTTTAAAGAAAGATCAACAGCATGCAAAGGAAAGAAAGTGAGAGCACTCTGACTGTATCTTCAACAGGGAGGTATATATACAGCCCAGAGAGCGATGTGTGTTAGGGCCCTGAGTCTCAGACCTGTTGCTGGCTAACAGCTATCTGGAGACAAGGAATCAGCAGTTAAAATTGATCTGGAACAGTATTGTTAAGTGGCAAAACATAGAAACTCACTATGAATTACTTGTATTTTAGTGTTACTGTATTGTTTTTTTCAGTAGTTAATAATCTGGAACAGTACTGTAAAGTGAAACTCATTACTAAAGAAGTGTTACTGAAGCAGCACTGCGTTCAGCATTTACCAATAATCAGGAAGAATTATACCTAGTAATTCATGAATAATTGCTGAGGTGTTATTTTGGTTCTTTGACAATAAATTATTTACAACATTTTTAAAAGTATGTTAAAGGTTACCTAGAATGCTGTTTTTCATTTTAAATTGTTCTCTGATGCCTACATAGAAGGTTTTACAAGCTCATTTACAACCTTATAATTCAGCCTTGAAACAATGAAACAAGCCATTTTCCCCTTTTTCATGAATATTTTCATTAGCTCTGCTCTGATTGGCTGGTTCATTATTTAAAATTTATGCAAAAAGAGAACAATGAATTTGCATGTGAGGCACCACAATGGTTCATACAGCCTCCATAATTTGTAAGTGGGAGCTTATATAATGTAATCTGAAATGCAAATGTGCAAAGACATCATACTTCAGTTCTCAGACAAAACTAATTTTTATAATACTGACTAGATGTTTTATCAAATGACAATCATTTCCCCTTCAGTGGTGGATAATCTAAGGATAGCTAGGAAGAGTGAATTAGATATACAGTGCCTTGCAAAAGTTTCATACCTCTTTTCCACATTTTTTCACATTACACCCACAAACTTAAATGTATTTTATAGGGATTTTTTTATGTGATAGACAAAGTACAAAGTAGCAAATAATTGTGAAGTGGAAAGAAAATGATACATAGTTTTCAAAATATGCTTGCACAGTGGAACTCAAGAATGAGGTTGGTAGGTCTGTGATGCAGCTATGGGCTGTAGGAGAGAGCTGAATCCTGAGTGAGACTACACCCTGGTCCAGTCCCTGAAAAACTGAGCAAATACTGAGAAAAAGAGGAGAAATGAGAGAACAAGATTGCATAAGATTCTATAAGATAGAAAGGAAAAGATCAGAGCATAAGAAATGGTTAGAGGAAGTATATATGAAGAGAGAGGGAGAGAGTATGTGTGTGCGTGTGTAAGCATGTGTGTGTAAGCTTGTGTGTGTGTGTTTGTCAGAGAGAGAGTGAGAGAGGATGAGAAACATCACAAAACACAAACACAAAAACCACGAATGAAATGAAATGAATGGAAAGAAAAAATAGAAGGAGTAACGATCTAAATAAGGAAATAAGGAAAATAAGGAAAAATACTTCAAACAAATACTTGTTCAATCACTGGTCATTTCCAAACTGGACTACTGCAACTCACTCCTTTCAGGTCTCCCTCAGAACTCTATCCAACCACTACAGCTCATCCAGAACACAACTGCACGTCTTGTCTTCAACCTCCCCAAGTTTTCCCACACTACCCCCTTACTCCGCTCCCTCCACTGGCTTCCACAAGGCAAAAACTGGACCTGCACCCACATACCTCAAAGCACTAATCACCCCTCGCACTGCACTCCCCTCGGTCCTCCAGCACTGCCCGACTGGTACCACCATCTACCAAGGGCAAACACTCATCACTTCTCTGTCCATCTTCAAACGACGTCTTAAAACTTTTTTTTCTAAAAGTAAAAGGCGATAGAACAGACATAGGAGAACCGAAAAAGGAGGAAAATAGACTGGAAAGGAACGAAGATTAGATATCAGCGTGGAGGCGAAATAAGGAGCTTGGCAAGTACAGCTACAGTCTCTTGGTGTGCATCTCTCCTAGTTTTGCTCATCTATAGGCTCAAATTTCTGGCCATTCTTCTTTGCAAAAAAGCTCAAGCTCAGTCAGATTGGATGAAGAGTATCTGTGAACAGCAATTTTCAAGTCTTGCCACAGATTCTCAATGTGATTTAGGTCTGGACATGGTCCATTCTAACACATGGCTGTATGTTTAATGTGAACCTCCACCCTAGTCTCAAGTCTTTTGCAACCTCTAACATGTATTTCTCCAGGATTGCCCTGTATTTAGCTCCATCCATCTTCCCATTAACTCTGACCAGCCTCCCTATCCCTGCTGAAGATGCATCCCCCATGATGTTGCCACCATATGTTTCATGGTGGGGATGGTGTGGTGTTATTTTTCTAATTAGTGCTCTCCTTGCCTGGGCTGTCAGTTTAGGTGGACAGCCATGTCTTGGTAGGTTTGCAGTTGTGCCATTCTTTTTCCATTTTCAGATGATGGACTGAACCGAGCTCTGTGAGATATTTTTTTATATCCTAACCCTGCTTTACACTTCACCACAACTTTATCCCTGACCTGTCTGCTGTGTTCCTTGGTTTTCATAATGCTGTTTCTTTTCACTTAACAATGGGTATGAATATTTTTGCAGGTCACTAGACAAGTTTAGTAGTGCACTTTGTTATCAGCATCTCACTGTAATTCAGATGATATCTTGCTAAGCCACTGAACTATTTAGCTTCTGAGTTATGTCTTGTTGACAAAATATAAATAAACTTAGATTAGATTTATGTAACATCCACACAGCATGGATAGCTACTTACAGGTTGCAGTTGCCATGCTAATATCACCCACAGAAGAGAAAGCAAATCCAAACAAACCAGGTTGACTAATATATTTTTATTCAAGATAAATAACCCTGTGGTTGTAAGTATTGGCTTTTGGCATATTTCATGAAAAACAAACAATCCAATAATCCGAAACAAAAAAGATAGCTAATGGCATAGCCAGGCCCAGCAGGAAGTAGCAGGCAGACACACCAGTACACTGTCCTGAATAGTTCTGACATGCCCTTCACAGTCTGGACTGACATATTCATCATTACAGTTTCATGGTGATTTTTCCAATAATTCAAAATTATTACAAGGTGAGACACAGGAAAGGACCCAAATGCACAACTTGAGGCAAGGGTAAAGGTAAGAGTCTTTACTGAGGGGTAAGCAAGGCAGACAATCCAGTAGGGGCAGACAGAGGCTAAATCCAAATAACAGGCAAAGGTCAAATTATCAGGCAGACAGAACATCAAAAATAGGCAGAAGTAAAGTCCAGAGAAACAGAGCAACAGGGTAAAAAAAAACAGAGAGACAACAGGTGAACAAAGGCGGGAAAGTCTAGAGAGGATGCTAAACAATCTGGCAGTGAGAGGAGCAGAGAAGCTGGCTTAAGTAGGCTGGGTTAATGATGGACAGGTGAGCAAACTGATGAGGAGGTGGGGCCAAGACATGTGCAGGGGCAGGTGAGGGCTGCAGAGCATGCAGGTTCTGGGGATAGAGAATGAGTAGCAGGACTATGACACAAAATACCTCCGTTTCAGCATTGTGACTCCATTGTAATGTGCCTGGTCTAGAATGTGGGTTGGTCTCTGTAAATTTTGGGGTCATGAATATTAGGAATGTTATATAACATTCTAGGCTTTTTCAAGTTTTACTGTTTTACTACACTCTTTTTATATGTAGGATTTGCACTGGAAAGAGAAGACAACAGTGTTTGAGATTCGTGGTATGTCAGTTCTATGTACAGAGCTGTTCTTATTCAAATATACCAAGGTAAATACAGTTTTTTATTCTAGGGCACCTGTAATGGAGAATTGCATTGTAATTGGAGAACTACATTACAGGCTTGTAACTTTATAGTCTATTGTTCATTTCTTTCTTTATACCTTGTCTATCTAAATAAAATCAACACACTGAACTTGTGCAGAGACAAAAGTATTCAGTCACCTACACATTATATCTACAGGATATAATTAGGATGACACTCTATTCTAAATCCAAAGGCATTAACATGGAGTTGCATCCCCCACCCCATCCCCAGTTTGTGTGAGCAGTACAAGTTCTTCCACACCAGCCTCAACCAATTGTGCCTTTATGGACCTAGATTTGTGCAATGGGGCACAGTCAAGCAGGAAGAGATAAGGGCCTTTCCCAAACTGTTCCCACAAATTTTAAAGCATACAATTGTCCAAAATGTCTTGGTATGCTGATGCCTTAAGATTTCCCTTCACTGGAACTAAGGGGCCTTGGCCAACCCCTGAAATACAACCCCATAGCATTATCCTACCTCCACCCAACTTTAGAGTTGGCACAATGCAGTCAATCAGTCTCCTGGCACTCACTAAACCCAGACTCATCCATTAGACTGCCAGACAGCAAAAAGTCATTCATAACTCCACAGAACTTTTTCCAATGCTCTAGAGTCCTGTGGATATATGCTTTTTTGGCATTGTGCTTGGTGATGTAAGGCTTGTATCCAGGTGCTTGTTCATGGAAATCCATGCCATGAAGCATCCACTGAACAGCTTTTGTGCTGATGTTTATGCCAGACATGGTTTGGAACTCTGCAGTTATCAAGATAGCAGAGCATTGGTGACTGAATACAGTGAGCTCATTAGAATGGCCCATTCCTTCACAAATGCTTTTAAAGGCAGACTGTATGGTTAGGTGCTTGATTATATACACCTGTGGCAATATGTCTCCATGAAACACCTGCATTAATTCATTAAGAGGTATGCCTGAATACTTTTGTCTATATAGTGTACTTTGATCTGCCATAACATTAAAGCATGAACTGATTAACAAAGGTTATATAATTACAATAGCACTTGTCAAGGGGTGGGATATATTAGGCAGCAATGAAGAGTCAGTTCTCAGGAAAAATGGACAAATGTGATTTGAAATTATGGGCCAAATTATGATGACTAGATGATGTGGTCAGAGCATTTCCAAAATGGCAGGTCTTATATGGGTATCCCCAGTGTGCAGTGATTAGTACCAAGGTGGTCCAAGGAAGGACAACATAGCAACAGTGTCATGGGCACCCAAGGCTCATCGATGTGCATGGGGTATTAAGGCTAGGCTGGTTCAATTCCACAGAAGAGCTACTGTGTTACAACCCCAATTCCAATAAAGTTGGGATGTTGTGTAAAACATAAATAAAAAAAGAATTAGATGATTTGCAAATCCTTTTCAACCTAAGATATTTAATGTTTAAATGGATAAAACTTTATTGTTTTTTGCACTCATTTTTTAATTTGATGCCTGCAACACATTCCAAAACAGTTAGGACAGGAGCAACAAAAGACTGGGAAATTTGAGGATTGCTCAAAAAACACCTGTTTGGAACATTCCACAGGTGAGCAGGTTAATTGGAAACAGGTGAGTGTCATGATGGGGTATAAATGGAACATCCACAAAAGGCAAGGGTGCGTGAACAAATAGTCCAACAGTTTAAAAACAACATTTCCTAATGTGCAAATGCAAGGAATATAGGGATTTCATTATATACAGTCCATAATATCATCAAAAGATTCAGAGAATCTGGAGAAATCTGTAAGTAACCAACATTGAATGGCTATGACCTTTGATCCCTCAGGCAGCACTGCATTAAAAACCGACATCATTCTGTAACGTGATATTACCACATGGGCTCAGGAACACTTCAGAAAACCATTGTCAGTGAACGCAGATTGTCACTCCTTCTACAAGTGCAAGTTAAAACTCTACCATGCAAAGCGAAAGCCATATAACAACAACACCCAGAAACGCCACCGGCTTCTCTGGGCCCAAGCTCGTCTGAGATGGACTGACGCAAAGTGGAAAAGTGCCCTGTGCTCTGCAGAGTCCACATTTAAAAATTTTTTGAAAATCATGGACGTTATGTCCTCTGGGCCAAAGAGGAAAAGGACTGTCTGGATTGTTATGAGTGCAAAGTTCAAAAGCCAGCATCTCTGGTGGTATGGGGGGTGTATTAGTGCCCATGGCATGGGTAACTTGCACATTTGTGAAGGATCATTTAATTCTGAAAGGTGCATACAGGGTTTGGAGTAACATATGCTGCAATCCAAGCAATGTCTTTTACAGGGACATCCCTGCTTATTTCTACAAGACAATGGCAAGCTACATTCTGCAGGCGTGGCTTCATAGTAAAAGAGTCAGGATACTAGACTAGCCTGCCTGCAGTCCAGACCTGTCTCACATTAAAAATATGAAGTGCATTATGAAGTGCAAAATATGACAACGGAGACCCCAGACTGTTGAGCAACTAAAGTTGTACATCAAGCAAGAATGGGAAAGAATTCCACCTACAAAGCTTCAATAATTAGTGTCTTAGCTCAAGGTCAACCCCAGAGCACTGGGAGAGTACAGCACCCACCCTAGATGAAGAGGCAACAACTTCCATCACAAATTGGAGGGTTGGGTCATGCATGGACAGGACAGGGGCAGTGGTGAAGTGATGTTTTATGTCTGAGAATGCCTTCTCCTGGGTGGAGGGCCATTTGAAAGGCAAGGTGGGGGAGGTGGGGGAGGTGAAGGAGATGCTGCCAGGGAGCTGTAGATCAATCTCTGATAGAATTTGGCAAAACCCAGGAAACGCTGGAGCTGCTTGCAGGAGGTGATGGGCCAGTTGGCAGGATCCATGCTGATACTACTGGCTTTAATAACGAAGCCCAGGAAGGTCAACTCTGAGACATGGAACTTGCATTTCTTCACCTTGACAAATAGCTCGTTTTCCAGTAACCTTCTGAGGA
The DNA here is from genome assembly GCA_028566375.1 of Leptodoras nelsoni. Classification (NCBI taxonomy): domain Eukaryota; kingdom Metazoa; phylum Chordata; class Actinopteri; order Siluriformes; family Doradidae; genus Leptodoras; species Leptodoras nelsoni. The sequence continues at coordinate 8,397,999 of JAOVVG010000036.1, read as the reverse complement.
CAGCCCTGATATTACCCTCATGATCACTGCATGTCTTGGAGAAGATCAGGATGTCACCCAATGAATTATGCCAGCTGCCAGGGACTCGTTGATCAAGGCCAAGTTCTCCAAGGCCAGTGTTTCGAGCATGGACAGAGAATACAGGTGACCCCAGGGAGGATTGGTGCCTGGAAGCAGGTCAATGGCACAGTCATAGGAGTGGTGGGGAGGTAGAGACTTGGCCCTGGCCTTATTGAAGACCTTCTTGAGGTTGTGATAGACAGAGAGTACCTTCAAGATGTTGGAGAGGTTAGCTTCAACTTGAGGATTGTGGCTAGGTGGTTCTCAAACGTGAGAATAGAGTCAAAGATAACACTGAGTTTTTTCACATTTCTTTTGACAATAGTTTGACAATAATGGCCACATTTCATTAGCAATAATTCTAACCTGCTCAGGATTTCAGTTATCAATTATATCAGCAAAGTTTTTTGCTCTAGCAGCCTTAACTGTACACTGGTATTTAGATAGGCATTCTTTTAAAATTGGATAGATTTGAAGCTTGTAATTTTTCCACTTCCTTTCTGCCTTTCTGCACTCCTGTGCATGTACATCACTACTGAACCAAGGCTATAGTTTTGTTTTAGATTTATGAAACTTAAGTGGTGCAATTGAGTCCAGAATGATAGAGCATGAAGAATTGAACAAAGCAGTTAGCTCATCAGTATCAGTGCACTGAGGAGGATTCTCTGCAGTACAGGCTAGGGATGCAGTAAGATATACAGCTGAGAACCGACTAGCTGTATGAGGTATGATAAACTGTGTACAGTATGAAGGCTGACTGTGCTTAAGAGGAGGACATGGAATGGCAACATCAAACAGGATGGGTCTGTGATCAGACAAACATGCATCAGCTAAGTCTAAGTTACATACAGAGAAACCAAATGTAAGAACAAGGTCTTGAGTGTGTCCTTGCTCAAGTGTAGGGCCAGTAACAGACTGAGTCAGGTTAAGAGAGTCGACAAGTTGTGAACATTCAGCAGCCAGAGGTTGGAAGGATTTTCCGGTCACTGCTCGTGTGGTTGACCGGCTGGCTTGCAGAGCAACTTTTAGTGTTTTAGTGTTAGTTTTTCTAGTTTTCTTTAAATTTCTTTCCTAAGTCTCATAGTTTCATATTTCATTTAGATTTTAACGCGCTGCCGTTTATTGCTCTCTAATCTGCTAACACGAGCTCACTACTGTGTAACCAGCAACTCGCTAGTGCTAGCTTCTCTGCTAATGCTAATATCACAGATTTACTGGCATTTCCCCCTCGCGATTCCCGAGGAAATACTCCGTAAGGACTCATCTCCTCACAGTAACTCCACTCACCACAATCAGAGAAGAACCAGA
>JAOVVG010000036.1:8372243-8383005 GCA_028566375.1 Leptodoras nelsoni | reverse complement strand
AATAAAAGGCTTGAACTACTTCAGTTGTGTGTAATGAATCTAAAATATATGAAAGTCTAATGTTTATCAGTACATTAGAGAAAATAATGAACTTTATCACAATAGGCTAATTTTTTGAGAAGGACCTGTAACTTAGAGCTTGTATAGCAGTATTGAATTACTGTCTTCTGAAAATAAGTCAACACACCACCATTAATGTCCAAATAGCTCACAACACAAGTGTGTACACCTCACAGTGAACATGTCCAAATTGTGCCCGTAGTGTCAATATTGTGTGACCACCATTATTATCTAGCACTACCTTAACCCTCTTGGGCATGGAGTTCATCACAACTGCACAGGTTGCTACTGGAATCTTCTTCCACTCCTCCATGATGACATCATGGAGCTGGTGGATGTTAGACACCTTTCACTCCTGTACCTTCTGCTTGTGGATGCCACACAGGTGCTCAATTGGATTTAGGTATGGAGACATACTTGGCCAGTCCATCACTTTTACATTCAGCTTCCTCGGCAAAGCAGTTGTCATCTTGGAGGAGTGTTTGGGGTCACAGTACATGTTGGAATTCATGGTTTCCTCAATGAACCACATCTCCCCAGTGCTAGCAGCACTCTTGCAGCCCCAGACCATGATGGTACCACCACCATGTTTGAATGTAGGCAAGACACAGTTATCTTTGTTCTCCTTGCCAAGGCACCACCACACATGCTGGCCACCATCTGAGCCAAACAAGTTTATCTTAGTCTCGTCAGACAACAGGACATGGTGCCAGTAATCCATGCTCTTGGACTGCGTGTCTTCGGCAAACTTTCTTGTGCATCAGTTTCAGAAGAGGCTTTCTTCTGGGATGACGACCATGCAGACTGAGAATATGCTGTGTGACGTATGGTTTGAGCACTGACAGGCTGACCTCCCACTTCTTCAACCTCTGCAGCAATGCTGGCAGCACTCATGTGTCTCTTTTTTGAAGCCAACTTCGGGATATGATGCTGAACACATGGACTCAACTTCTTTGGTCAACCCTGGCCAACCTGTCCGAAGTGGAACCCGCTGTATGACCTTGGCCACCATGCTGTATCTCAGTTTCAGGGTGTCAGCAATCTTCTTATAGTCTAGGTCATATTATGAAGAGCAATAATTCTATTTCTCACATCCTCAGAGAGTTCTTTGCCATGAGGTGCCATGTTGCATGTCCAGTGACCAGTATGAGAGAATCGTACCCAAAGCACCAAAATTAACAGCCTTGCTCCCCATTCACACCCGGAACCTTGTAACTCTAATGAGTCACATGACACCAAGGAGGGACTACAACACACCTTGGCACATTTTGGACATGTTTACTGTGAGGTGTACTCACTTGTGTTGCCAGTTATTTGGACATTAATGGCTGTGTGTCGTGTCATTTTCAGAAGACAGAGTGTACTCACTTTTCTGAGTGACTGTATTACATATAGGCCCAGGTCTCTGGCAGCTGGCCTCCATACTATGTAAAACTTATGGAAGATTACATATGAGTCATATGGCAGACACTTAGAGTTGCTTTTCCTGACTGGGTTCTTAAATAGGACTGACCAAATCCCTGCATACAATACCATGCTCACCATCACAGACCAAACTGTCACCATATTCCCCTGCCCAAGCTACCTACAGCCATGGAAACAGCAGAAATCTTGTTTAAGAAGGTATTTGGAATGTATGGCCACTCCAAGGATATAGTTTCTCATAGTGGGGTTCAATTCACATCAGTCTAACCTCAGGCTATCACTCTCAATTGCATGGACAGACTGAGAGGCTCAACAAAGAAATTCAACAATTCCTTCAGACATTTCTGTTTCAACAAACAGCAGGACTGGAGCAGTTATCTCCAAAAGTCCTTGGTCCATTTATTCATAGGCTTCACATCATTCTATTGTGTTAAAACCTCCAGTTTTAACCTGATCTGGGAAGCCTTTGAACCCTGGACAGCTGGCATAACTATCAACCAAGGACCTTTGACTGAGACTACCCTCAAGAAATTCTTCAACAAGTAAATACTGTATCTTACCAAACAGAGCTCCCAACACATTACATATTCCACCCAACTCTCTCAAACCTTGTCTGTATTCTCCAACTCAGTGATACCCAAAGCAAAACACCTCCCCCTTTGAGACTGAGAGCACACCGTAAGAATGATTCTCGACTCCAAGCAGTGGAGTAATATCATGTATTACCTGGTGCACTGGGAGGGCTATAGACCTGAGGAACATCCCTGGATCCCCACTAATGACATCTTGGATCACTAATGCCTAACACCATTTTCAATATAGTCCTTTCAGATATCATTTGTCTAAGATAGAACCTTGTATGTGTGTTTACTTACCTGCAGTAGCTGTGGCTGCCGAGACCCAGCTCTCTGGCATTTGATATCCAGGCTGTGTAAAGCTTGTGGTAGATTGCAGGTGAGTCCCATGGCAGACACTTAGAGTTGCTTTTACTGACTGACTGTGTTCCTCTATAGGACTGACCTGATCCCTGTACACATTCCTGTACAGGGTCTAACAGAGGAATAATACTGTGTTATGCATGAGCATGAGATTTGCAGTTCTTCCATATGCTTATAGTTCCTGAAGCCACTGCCTTTTTGAATTGAATTTGATTTGGAATACACATTTTTCTTAGACTAAACTGTGTACTCAGATCCTACCCTGGTTTTATGTGCTCATCTATACAGTGTTTGTCTATTGTATCTGAACCTTTATGAATATTAATGTTAACAAGCATATTGTAACAGCAAATTCATATATCATTCATAATTATATCCACTGTGTATAAGCTATTGCTGAGCCAAAAAAATAAATTATTATTGAGATGCTCTGAGTTGCACTAGAAATCCTGTAGAAGTAACTTACAGTCAGATCTTGAGAAATAGCAAAAAAAAAAAATATCAAATTTACATGCCATTCCCCAATTAAGATATGTCCTTTGTCAAGTATGGACAATGAGCTGCCCCAAATTTCAGGTACAGCTTAAAATAGAGACAACAGCAATATCAATTATAGTCAAATTTACATATAGAAAAAAAAACAAATGTGTGTACAGTGTATAAAAAAGTCTACACACACCTTGCATGTTTTTGTGATGTAAAAAAATCAATGGTCCCACATTTGTAAGGAACATGCATTTGTGGTATGAGCAGTAAAGCTGAAAATGTGGGTTGCGCCCATGAAAAATTTGCCAAATCTTCTCTGCCATTGCCAACAGCTTACTTTGCTGTTGCTATTGTAACTTCTGGTACCCCCAGATGCAGCCAATCAGGTGCCTGATTGCTGATCTCTTGTCTGGTTGCCAGGGTGCCACCAGCAGGCCCATTTGTACTGGTGTCGGCAACACATGCACTGGAACCTGAAAATGTGGAGGAAAGTTATGTTCAGTGATGAGTCCAGATTCTGCCTATGGCAGTTGGATTGTAAGGTCAAAGTGTGGAGAAGACATGGATAAAGCTATGACGATTGCTGCACCGATTAGAGTAGAGTAACATCTTTTGGTGGAAGCAATGTGATGGTGTGGAGCACATTGGAAAACGAGGCTTGTCATTATTGGAGGCAATCTCAATACAATGAGATATCGAGAGGAAATTCTGCAACCAGTGTTATCTCATATATCTCATATCTCCACAGTCTGGGACCAAAGTCTATTCTCCAAGATGACAACGCTTGCCCCCACAGAGCAGGGTCTATCAGAGACAACCTCCAGAATTTGGGAGTGGAGAGGATGGAATGGCCTGCCAGCAGTCCTGACCTCAAGCCCATTGAACACCTGTGGGATCAGCTTGAGCATGCTGTTCATGCCAGAGTGACCAACACAACAACGTTGGCTGACTTGCAACAAATGCTGGTTGAAGAATGGGATGACATCACACAGCAGTGTGTGACCAGGCTGGTGACCAGCATGAGGAGGAGGTGCCAGGCTGTTGTGGCTGTTTATGGTTCTTCCACACACTACTGAGGCTCCTGTTTGTTAAATGAATAAATTGTTAAATTGCCAATATGTCTTGTTTCTTTAAACTTCAATCATCCAGTCCACCAAACAAGTCAATGGCAGAATAAGCTGTTTGGTAATGGCAGAGAAGATGTGGCAAATTTTTCATGGGCACAAGCCACATTCTAAGCTCTACTGCTCATCCCACAAATGCATGTTCCTTACAAATGTGGCACCATTTAAAGGAAAATTATATTAAGATTTAACAGAATAAAACTCATAACTCATCACATTCAAACTCATATTCAAGTCAAGAGGGTTTTGCTGTCATTTCCTGTAGAACTAATTATCATACACCTGTCATCATTGAAGAAATTCAGATTAACAAATGAAGATCAGCTGTTTCAGAAGGATCTCCTTGACATCTTGTTTCATCTGACTGCTGAATCCATGGTCCACAAGAATCCTACAAACATGTACAGGATCTCACTGTATATAGGGGTGTGTAGACTTTTTTATATCCACTGTGTGTGTGTGTGTGTGTGTGTGTGTGTGTGTGTGTGTGTGTGTTTGTCGCACCTGTTGTACAGTTTGGCACAACACAGAATTCCCACACAATCTGAGACTTTTTATAAACGTAGCACCATGGTCTGGAGTCCCCATCTGGATTTCTGAAGAAGCACAGAAGAAGCATTTCTTTTAAAAATAAGCAACAGGATTAAAAAAAAAATTCTTTGTAGGCTGGGTACCTGCAGTAGTTGTGATTTCCCAGTCCAAGGATTCTTGTATCTGGTTTTCTGGCTGTGAATTTTTTTCCTCTGAGTAATGTTGAGTTCCAATTGATACACTCAGTGCTAGAGATGGAGATGCTCCACGTACCACGGTAATCAGAGCCCTGTCCACGCATACATTTCTCATTCAAATCTAAGAAAAACGATAATGCAACTCAGTGTATCTTTTTACAGTGTTCAGGCTCCAATTGTGATATTTAATACTTGTATCAGCTTGTACTCAACTGATCTCGCACTGTTGTCCAGCAAAACCTGGCAGACACAGGCATATGAAGTCACTGGAGAATACTGCCTTTTTACATGTGCCACCATTATAGCATCTTGATATATAACAAGCTAATTGAGAGAGAGAGAGATAGATAGAGAGAGAGAGAAACACTTAACATTCTGATGGTGAAAGAACATGTTTATCATGTTTAACATGTTTATCTTTGAAGATAACTGTAAAAAAAGTTCAAACAAAAGGCTTTCCACACTTTTCTTTATTACAGTGCAGTTGGTATTTGATGTCTATTAAGGGTCCAAGCACATCATTTTGAAACCATATTGTTTTTGTTCTGTTTCATCATCATCATCTTCTTCTTCTTCTTCTGTTCTCTGCTAAATGTGATCATTCAGACCAAACCATCCAAGTCACAGAGGTTGAAACTAGTAGTAGACCCTACTGTTACTCAGGCACTTGCTGAAAGCCTGACCAGGGATCTACAGAAATATCTCTCGCAATGAATGCCATAAAGACAAAATTCTTTTTTGCATGTTTACCTAGTCCCTGTGTTTTTTTGTGTTTGTGTGCCTTTGTCTGGATTTCAATATTTAACAAAAACATGTTGGCATTTCAAAAGAAAACGGCTGCCATATAGCCTTAACTATAACTCTTGAATGTAAAGTGACATGAAAGTGATAAATATTATGCAACACACACTGACTAACAACTTCCAGACTGCATCTAGACTCTAGGGAGGGTTAGTGAGACTAAGAGTAGTGTTGTTTCTGTAGGGGAAATCTGGATGCCTTAGGTGGAGTTAGAAATCCCCCAACTCCAGTATTAGAGCCCTCACAGTGGGGCTAATAGGTAATGACTTGGCGACATAATCACAAAGCCAAAGCTAATGCAATTTCTCATTGTGATGTAGCTTACAGCAGGTTATGGTTCCTGAGCTGCTGGATATCCAGGTGCTGCTCTGAGAACAATGCAGGTTTTATAGATAACTGGAGCAATTCTGAGGGGAAGCTTGGCCTGTCAGGTCAGGACAATATCCATCCCACTTGGGAAGGTGCTTCTCTCATTTCTTGCAGCATAGCTCACAGTCTCAGAACAGGCCTAGTTAATCAGTGACAATCCAGAGCCAAGGCCAAAGATCAGACAAACAGGCTAAACTGATCACCTGCTAGCTACACTGAGTCATCATTCAGGTTCCACCAAATTGAGATTGTGTCTGTTCCCTGACCTAAACAAAAATGTAAACATACTAGAAAGTTTGTTTTAGCAACATAATTATCATAAAAGCAAATCATATTGAATGTACAGCCAGCAGCCAGACCTCTTACACCTGACGATTCTCTCTACTGGGCCCATCAATGTGCCCTGTCTGAGTATACAATCACATCACATATTCTTAAAACAATCCAAAACAGCATCTGAAATTTCTTAAGACTAGTATACCTATGTGTGTACCAATTTTTAGCCGTCTACATGCTACTAACCAGAAATCACATCATAAATATATAGTGCCTTTCCTTAGTCTTTACATGTAGTGCATGTCACCTCTGCATATTTAGCCTTTTAAACATGTTATGTTTGTCATAAAAATGTGTTTACCATCAATGCGAAAATACAACATTTTACCTGATCCCAGTAGAATTGTTTAATTTCTTGCTCACTACTATAAAACATTTAGAGAACAAGTCAATGGCTTTGACCATTGCCTTCAGGTTGGGAGGGGCTGGACAATTTTTGGCTTTGTAGGCCAGTGTCAGGGCTTTATATCTGATCTGGGCTGATGAGATTTGCAAATCATTCCATTCTGTTTTTATTTACATTTCACACAATGTCCCAACTGTTTTGGAATTGGGGTTGTAAGTACTTTCAAGGTTTATTGGCTCTGTTAAAAGCCCAAATTGTTAATGAAAAAAATAATCTGATTAAAATCAGGCATTCAATATTTACCCTTCAAATTCAAGTTCCAATTTCCTTAATGTCCACATACAAAATCCCCAATCTCCAGGTTCAAACCTCCTATCTTCAATTTTCAACTTTCATCACATTTTGCACAAGGCTTGAAAAATCCTTAACTGTCATTCATTCAATGTATAATCTGCTGTCTCAAAAAAATCTATTTTATTACATTTGCTCGCATCCAGACTAAAACTCTGAGTTGTTCAATAGTTCAGTGATTAGTCTTACAAGCCCCATTTTTACCAGGGTGCATTTTATCTCCCTCTTTGAATGTCAATTTCCAATTTTTCTAATCCAAAAATTTCAATTATCAAAGGTCTTAGGCTGTGTATAAACATTGAATGTCTATAAAGACAATAAGCAAATTCACATTTTCCCAATTTATAAACCCTTTATAAAGTTCTAATTGCTAAGTTAAAAACATGAAAAATCTGAACTGTGGAATTCAATCAATGCATAAATAATCCTTTGTTTTAAAAGAATTCCCTTGGTATTTTGTACACTCATACACATGCCCTCATCAATCAAACTCTGAATCCAGGGAATTACATATCTTAATTACTGAATATGCATCAAGACACTCAAACGCAATAGCTCAGTGGTAAGACATTCCTCTCAAAATGCAAGGTACAGTCTTTATAAAATTCGAAAAGATCTTAGACGTATCATGGTCCCCAATCACTGCCATTTGCAGCTATGCACAAAGTTTGCTGCTTCAGGGTTTTTAGATCTTTTTGTCACATGTTTCTGTGGTATACTGAAGTACAATTCTAAGCATTTCATAAGGTTTTCTTTTTTACTTTTATTGACCAATACATCAAGTTTATACAAAGACCCAATATTTACAGTGTTGATCCTTCTTTTTCAAGACATCTGCAATTCACCATGGCATGCTTGATATCAGCTTCTGGCAACCCATTCTTGCTTAATCTGCTTTTATCAAAATTTATCACCCTCTTTTTGATAATTGACCACAGGATCTCGGTGGGATTGAGATCTGGGGAGTTTCCTGGCCATGGACCCAAAATTTCAATGTTTTGTTCACAGAGCCACTTAGTTATCACTTTTGCCTTGTACCATGGTGCTCCATTATGCTGGAAAAAAACATTGTTCATCACCAAATTGCTCCTGGATCATTGGGAGATGTTGCTCTTGGAGGGTGTTTTGATGCAAAATTGTGAGTGACCCCACTCCCTTGGATGAGAAACAACCCCACAAACGAATGGTCTCAGGATGCTTTACTGTTGGCATGATACAGGACTTATGGTAGCACTCAGCTTTTCTTCTCTAGACAATCATTTTTCCAGATGTCTCATACAGTCTGAAGTGGGCTTCCTCAGTGAAAATACCTTGAATTCAGGTCAACCAGCCTTAGCATTGGATATTCCAAAGTAATGACTAAGCACTCTTGTAAGTTGCTCTGGATAAGCCATAAATGTAAATGTAAAATAACTTTCTCCAGTCCTCTGCAGTCCAATCCCTGTACTTCGTGCACCGATGGTGACCCAATCCCATAGCTGAATTCTCTTTAGGAAATGGTTCTGACATTTGCTGGACTTTCTTGGATACCCTGAAGCCTTATTCACAGCAATTGTACCTCTCTCCTTGAAGTTCTTGATGATCTGATAAATTATTGAATTAGGTGCAATCTTACAAGCAGCAATGCCCTTGCCTATTAAGCCCTTTTGATGCAATGCAATGATGACTGCATGTGTTTCCTTGGAGGTAACCATAGTTTTCAAGCACACAAGTTTTAAAGCAACCTACTCTTCTAATTCAACCAACATGAGGGAGTGATATCAGCTGCCTTGTCCTGGTTAACACTTTCTACTGAGCTAACAAGAACATCACTCAAATAATGTTAGCAAGTCATTTTGTGGCAGGGCTAAAATGCAGTGGAAATGTTTTTTTTGTGATTAAGTTCATTTTCATGGCAAGGAATGACCTTGTAATTATTTGCAATTCATCTGATACAGATCTTAATACAAATTGCCATTAAATAACTGAAGCAGCAAACTGTTTAAAAAGCAAAATTTGTGTCAGTCTCAAAACTTTTGGCCACAACTAACAAGTTTTTCAATTGTTCTGAGGAAAAAGGGCAAAGATAGGAATATCTGATATTTGTGGTGTTGTGCAGACATTTTGCTGGTCTCACAATAAAATTTTTTTTTATCTAATTTTTAACAAATATTAAAAAAAATAAAGAGCCAAAAAGTTGCCTTTTCATTACTGAGGTTAACGTTAAGGTTTGGGTTAGGGTTAGCATTAATTAGCTGCAGTAATAATTATGTTAATGGAAGGGCCTCACAAGTATAGCAATACGACTGTGTGTGTGTGTGTATGTGTGTGTGTTTCACTCACTAGTGACAGGTATGTAGTGACAGCGTGCTCTTGCTCTTGAGGCACAGCGGCAATACTCAACTTTCTGACTTCTCCATCGCAGCCATGTTTCTCCTATCTCTCGGACTGCGGGTGAGTCTGAGTCTACACAGCGGTCTAGGTAACACATACACAAACCACCAACCTTAGAAAGACAAAGCTGGTTACATAGACAAAACTCTGGCTGAACTACATTTATGACAATGACTTCTACAACAAATTACCATAACATCAAACTCAACAAACAAAAACAAATATAACCTGGCAGCTGTTTGTGGATGGGAGAAACAAAACAAATAATGAAGAGATCAATATGAAGAACAAAAAACAGAAAAGGTTTGTTTTGAGCTTGGTATCTGTAACTATGCAGCAAATTCATTGATTGATTACCAGCAATTATTTATTTTTTATTATGTATTTATTTATCTATTTATTATGTATAGCTAGAAATTGTATAGTATAGTAACACTGATTTTATCCCATCTAATTGCAAGACAGTGAGGTTAACTTGCCAAGACCTTCAACAAATGTCACATAAAAGACATAATGCTGCAGCGTTAGCAGGTTAACTTGCCAAGAACTTCAACAAATGTCACATAAAAGACATAATGCTGCAGCGTTAGCAAAAGACTACCATTATCATTGTAGAACAGCAGGTTGTGCTGCTGCCTCACAACAAGAAGGGCCGTGGTTTGATTCCCCAGCCAGGCAGCCAGGTCCATTGTGTGTGCAGTATGCATGTCCTCCCTGTGTGGGTTTCCTCCCACAGTCCAACATATATGAATTGGAAAACCTGCATTGCCACTAGGTGGGAGTGTGGGTGTGAACATGCATGTCTGTCTATGTGTCATACCTGCAATGGACTGGTGACCTATCCAGGGTGTTTCCCTGCACGTCCCTGAGGATAAATGGCTTAAATAATGAGTGAGAAAGATCATCATACCCAGTAATGGCTGGTGGTGACTAATATCTATCAATAGTTTAACAGTGAAACATTGCTGCTTCTTAGCCAACTCCCCTGCTGTGAAGTGATTAGCGCACATTGTATGACTCTCAGTTTGTATGAAGCACTGACCCCCACATTTATGGAAAGCATGTAATGAAGTTGAAGTCTAGGCAAAGAAGTCGAACGCACGACTAGGCAAAGCAAATTTATCTATATTGTAAGTTTCATAAATGTATTCAAGACATGCTTTAAGTATTATAATTCTGTGTGTGTTTATAGTGTGTCACGCATGTGCACACTCTCTCCCACTCTCTCTCACATAAGTGCATTTATGTGTTTGTAGGCACCTCATGCTCATATGACTGTGTAAAACTGTCATAAAACATGAGTGCCATTCTCTCTTGAGAAAAAATATGAACATGTTCATGCACAACACTGTATATACAGGGGTTAGACAATGAAACTGAAACACCTGTCATTTTAGACCACAATAATTTATTAGTATGGTGTAG
>JAOVVG010000036.1:8335844-8351239 GCA_028566375.1 Leptodoras nelsoni | reverse complement strand
CCACCACCAGCATCACGTAGTGACCTGGCCACTATCCTGCAAGAAGAATGGCTTAAAATCCCTCTGACCACTGTGCATGACTTGTATATGTCATTCCCAAAACGAATTGACGCTGTATTGGCTGCAAAAGGAGGCCCCACACCATACTAATAAATTATTATGGACTAAAATGACAGGTGTTTCAGTTTCATTGTCTAACCCCTGTATATACCTCAGTATCTGCTGACCCCACTCGCTCCCAATCGCTACCACTTTGTTATAATGCCACTAATAGTTGACTGTGGAGAATTTAGTAGCGAGGAAATTTCACGACTGGACTCGCACAGGTAGCATCTTATCATGGTACCATGCAGGAATTCACTGAGCTCTTGAGAGTGACCCATTCTTTCACAAATGTTTGTAGAAGCAGTCTACATGCCTAGGTGCTTGATCTTATACACCTGTGGCCATGGAAGTGATTGGAACATCCGAATTCAATTATTTCAATTGGTGAGTGAACACCTTTAGCAATATAGTGTAGCGATGATTTTATTTTGTCAGATTGTGCATGTGGATATCTGTAACTAGAAATTCTGGAAACTGTTGTTGTCTTTATGAGGAAAACAGTTTTTTTTAGTAAACTAGTTTACTATTCTATTAGTGTTTCTGTTTTATGTTTTAAAGAGTGTCCTGTGTCCAGTTATAGCTGTCTCTGTCAGGGAGGTCAAATGGGCATCTTTTTGCAATGAAGAAAAGGGTCACACGAGTTAAATTTAAGCACAAAGAGTTTGAATGCAGACATCATGCTACACAGCAGTGTGCTAGGACTATTGCCATGATTGTCTGTATGGACCCTCTTGGGAGATCCCTAAGTGAAGAAAAGTACCCCATATAATTACATGTGTGACATGTTATCCTTCATGTGGTTGTCTAAAGATAACCCACGATTTATCATATTCCATACACAACGTTTGAGGAAGGCTTACAAAATCCTCAGAGACCACAATCATCCAGCACACAGAATGTTTACCATATTGGCATCAGGCAGATTGTGCCCATCAGTTTCTATCTGCAGGCCAACAGGATCTTGAATAAACTGTCATTACTCCTTCTTCCAATCTTTTACTCATGCCTCAACTACCTGCCACACACTGGGTCACTTCACAGACAGCTCAAAGACACTCATGGATGGTCACTACTGCCATTTTACTGCAACTAAGGACTAAGTCTCTGTCTCCATGCAACATATTGATATCTTGCTTATATTTATTATTGTATCTAATTTTATTGTAATTTTTTTAAAGACAAGCCAGTTCAATGCACAGTTTTAGAACTGTTTGTGGGTGAATATTGTGGGTGAATGGCTATCAAATTACCTGTTTGTTATTCCTTTTCAGCCTCTGCTCTCACATACCTTCATAAGAAGAGGATAATTCACAGAGATCTCAAACCAGAGAACATTGTGCTTCAACAGGGAGAGAAAAGGGTTAGTTTTGTGTGTGTGTGTGTGTGTGTGTGCGCAAGTGTGTGTCCATCATAGGCATACGTTTGTCCTCCCAATAATTCACCCTTGTCATTTCATTTGTAACAGTGTAATGTGCTTTGTTTTATTTGTTTTGTTTTGATTTGGCCAGAATTATTATTAACTTTAATTAGCAATATTTTGTGCACAATGCCCCACCGTCTCCTAATCCCATGCTGATTGATGGAGGAGCAGCACCTGCGGCATAAACACTCAGCTTTTGCTGGCATGGGAGAGAGGACACCTGCCTTCTGGTCATGGACTGAGAGCTAAGAGAGATGGTTAAGGACTGTATGTCCTATCAGACTCTCCTGAGTCTGTTTCCAGTTGATGATACTCCACTCATTCGGCTTGCCTCTTCAACCTCAATGTCTGCAATGTCTTCTGCCTCTTCTAACCTCATTTGATCTTACCTTCAAGCAGTCCCCTCCAACACACAGAGCCGGCTATGTCTTGGAATTCACCAGACCTGTCTCAGCAATGGATCTCGAAGTAACTCCACTCTATTGCTCAGATCACCACTTTCTGTCATTCACTCTTTCCCTCCCTCCCTCCTCACCCTCTCACCCCTATGGCCACATGCACCACCACCACTCGCTGCAACTTATAATCTCATCTCGCCCTCATGTCTTGCCTCTTCTATCATTACTGCTCATCCAAAGAATTTAATGCATTTTACTGGGGTTTTATGTGATAGACCAACAGTAGCGCATAATTGTGAAGTGCAAAGAAAATAATATCTAGTTTTTCATTATATCAAATTTTTAAATAAATAAAAATCTGAAAAGTGTGGTGTGCATTTGTATTCAGCCCATACTATGTAGTACCACCATTCCGACTTATTCCAACACATGTATGTGCTTTGATCTAAACCATTACATTATAGCTCTGGATGTATGTTTAGGGTCATTGACCTGCTGGAAGGTGAACTTCTGCCCCAGTCTCAAGTCTTTTTGCAGTCTCTAACAGCTTCTTCCCATCAACTCTAACCAGCTTCCCTGTCCTTGCTAAAGAAATGGGTCCCCACTGCCTGTATCCTGTACATACAGTATATACTGTAGTCACTGTACATCCTGCACTTGCTGCTTATTTCACTTCTAGTTAGATACCAAACTGCATTTCATTGCCTTGTACGTGGTGTTAGTTTTCTGCCACACATAGCATTTTGCATTCAGGCCAAAAAGTTCAACTTTGGTCTCATCTGACCAGAGCACCTTTTTTGTTTGCTGTGTCCCCTACATGGCTTGTGGCAAACTGCAAATGGGAATGGCTATCTTCTGGCCACTCTTCCATAAAGGCCAGATTTGTCGAGTACACGACTAATAGTTGTCCTGTGGACAGATTCTCCCACCTGAGCTATGGAGCTGTGGACAGATTCTCCCACCTGAGCTGTGGACACGTAAAACATTCTTCGATAAAGGCCATATTTGTGGAGTACACAACTAATAGTTGTCCTGTGGACAGATTCTCCCACCTGAGCTGTGGAGCTCTGCAGCTCCTCCAGAGTGACCAAGGCTCTCTTGGCTACTTCTCTAATTAGTGCTCTCCTTGCCTGGGCTGTCAGTTTTTTCATGATGGACTGAACAGTGCTTTGTGTGATGTTCATAGCTTGGGATATTTTTTATAACCCAACCCTGCTTCACACTTCACCACAACTTTATCCCTGACCTGTCTGGTGTGTTCCTTGGTGTTCATGATGCTGTATGTTCACTAATGTTCTCTAACAAACCTCTGAGGCCTTCACAGAACAGTTGTAGTTATACTGAGAATAAATTACACACATGTGGACTCTATTTACTAATTGGGTGACTTGGTCACACTGGATTTTATTTTGGGGTATCAGAATACAGGGGGCTGAATACAAATGTACACTATCACACAAAATCCCAATAAAATACATTTAAGTTTGTGGGTGTAATAAGAAAAAATGTGGAACATTTTAAGGGGTATCAATACTTTTGCAATACTGTTTGTATGTCCTCTCTCTCCCAAACCTACAAGATCTTCATGCTCCTTGTCTGACAGAAGTCCTCCGTAACAACCTTCAAGAACTCCGAATGGCTGAGAGGCACTGGAGGAAACAGCCTCATAGCTGACTTTCACTCCTATCAATCTCGCCTTGCCATCTTCTCTAAAGAAGTAACCTCTGCAAAGTCTTCCTTCTACGGTATCGGCAGCAGATCCACGCAAGCTTTTCAGCATCTTCTCTTCCCTCCTCAACCTTCCTGTTCCTCCTTCACCCACCTCTCTCACTGCTGAGGATTTTGTTTACTTCTTTGAGGTTAGCCAGATCTACCACTCCTTTTCCCTGGCTCCTGTGACCATTGTGCAGGATCTTGCATCAGATATAACCCTGATGCTGAACTACAAAGCCTAAAATGGTCCAGCCTCTCTCTACCTGATGGTGATGGTCAAAGCCTGATGTATACCGAGAGCCCTTCTTGCCTCAAGTATGACTTGACTTGACCCACCATCATCCAGGATGCATGGGAGGCAGGCATCCAGATGTTTCTCTGTCCTGGCACCAAGGTGGTGGAAGGAACTCCCCCTGAGTGTCTGACTTGCTGCCAACAGAAGACCCACCTCTTTCGAGAGCACTTGAACTAACTCAAAGCTGTTACCAAACTTACAGCAGTTATTGTATTGGCTATGTCTTTTTCTTTTCTGGTTTTATTTAGTTTAGGAATACTTTGGGTTTTGGACTTGTTTTACTTGTAATTATTCTGTAGTATATAGCTAAATTCTAGCAGTATTATAACTCAAAGTAGCTTGAATTCAGGTCTACCAGCCCTAGCTTTGGATATTCCAAGTTAAGGACTATGCACTCTTGTAAGTCACTTTGGATAAGAGTGTATGCTAAATGCCATAAATGTAAATGTAAATACTATCATCTGTAATAAAGTCAGACATTGCTGGCTTGTTAGGTATCACAAGCCATAGCCAATCCCTGGATTAAAAAGAAAAGACAGTTTCTGTAGTTTAGTTTGTTAGTGACAGCTAGTTGACTTGCTAGTTTTTAGTAGACTCCTCTGTTACATGTTTCATCAACCATCGAGCAAATTTTCTATATTTAAACATGTACTCGTGTGTGCGTGACAGACAGGTTTGTCAGTTTACTACTATCATCACACTTATCTGTTGTAAAACAGGCATATGCATTCATGTTCAAATGACAATGAAAAAAAGAAAGCCTGGCATTAGAACATTTTTTCAGTATCCAATTTAAGTGTAATTAAGGAGGTATTTTAAAGCATACAAAATATCTGTCAGATGGTTCTCCTGACTTTATGAAAGGTAAATGAATCATGATTTTCCTATAAATCAAATAGCTGAGACAGAGCATCCAGAGCAAGGAGGTGAAAGAAATAAGGAAAAGGGCAGATTTCAGATGGAACCGTTAGGTATGCTTTGGCTCGCTTTCCAAAATTAATGTATACATTGTATTAAAAAATGAAAAGAACAACTAAAAATGACACAAAAGTGTCATGATACTGCATTATGACTGTGAACAATTCTAATGTGAACATGTTTGTTTAAAATATATTAAGTATATATAGATATTCATGGATGTTTGGCATATTATATACAATTTTTTGTATTTCTTGTATATCCTATGTTTTATTTATCATAAAACACTACTCATGTGTTAGGCTGGGTGGTATGAGCAGCTCCCACCCCCACATGTTAAAATGAAACCTATGCCACTGATGTCCATGCATTTGCTTGCATGTATTTGTATTAGAATTTTGTTTTCATTATTAGAGTTTTATTTATTTTTGCTATGTAAATTCCATCTACATTTATTTTGATTATCTAAAGGTTTCTCCCAGCTTACCCCTCAACTCTTCTCTTTCAGTTAGTCCATAAGATCATTGACTTGGGCTATGCTAAGGAGCTAGACCAGAGCAGTCTATGCACATCATTTGTAGGGACTCTGCAGTATCTGGTGGGTATCTTTGCATCTCACTTGGTTTTATTTAAGATTTGATGAGGATAGGTAAACATGGAGTTGAATAGAATTAATTTCTTATAGCACATTTTAAGGTGAAACTACCTCAAAAGAACTTTACATGCACCATTGCCTTAGTCTCCAGTAAACAAGCCAAGTATGGAAAGTCCTCTCCTGAAGCAGACAATTTGGGAGTCATCACACAAAATTACTGGAAAACATGAGTCTCATTAGAAATCATGAGTTTATATAAAATACAAGCTCATGGTTATTACAAGACCATAATATTGATATTTTCTTTATACTATATTATTAACATAATTTACAAATTTCTACAACAAAAAAAATTCAGTTCTCACCAAAATTTCTGGTGACCTGTTACACCTGCTTTTTTTTAGTTGAACTAATTCAAGTTCACTGAAATGAATATTTTAGGTTCTGCTGACAACCCAATAATTTTGCACCAGCTAAAACATAAGTTGTGGCAATGAAATATTTTATATTCATCAAATGCATCAGTATTACAGTATAAGTCCTAAAAGGTGTCTGTAATTTAATTCCATGCTTTTTTTGTCTTCAACTTCTTGTGTCCAATTCAGTGTTACTTGAAAGGATGAACTTCAAGATAGATAACTTAACATAGTTCCCTTACAGCTTAACTTAAAAAATACACAATGTATGACTGATGATACAACTGCTGAAATCTGTAGTGCTGGATGTAGTGAAGAATTTACTCTTAACAGCACTGCACTGGTGTCCACCTTGAGTATAAAGATAAAAGCAATAGATATATTAATCACTTAAACAGTCTGTACCGATTCACTTAAATCTTATTAATACTGTATAAAGCTTAGAAATAATTTAGTACTTGTATTATGTCAGTCAGCACATGTAACAAACCAAATAATATACGATTAACATTTAACATAACGTCAGAACATTTAACCTTTCTACAATAAGCTCTGCCTGCTTGCACAAGAAGGCTTTCTGAAATTTAAATAAAATGTTGGCTTTTACTTACACAAATGTGGTGCGTTTAGAAACATTTGAATCCACATGAGTAACGGAATTTCTCCACTCAGTTCAACATTAAATAATATAATAAAATAATATAAAATAATATAAAATATTATAAAACACGCTTTTGTTAATGATGTTTAGAAAGGCAAATTCACCGGTTTACACATGCTAAGCTGCCAGTGGACACAAAGAAATCTGAAAATAGCTTCCGGCTATAATTATAACTGAATGCGCTTTGAAACTGTTTAAAAACACTGAGTTTAGCCCAGAGTGAGTCGGTTCAATAAGACACATGGCTAGTGGTCAGAAGCTTGATTAATTTTACTGAACCGATTCGTACATTACCAAAGTTTGTAATGGTATTACAGGCAAGCTATAATAGAAAAAAAAATAAGGTGAAACATTTGAATCCGAGATCTGACTGCTCTGTGCAACTAACTTTTGCTTAAAACAGCAGTTCAAAATCAAACCGACACCACAGAGTTGTTCTGATTAGTAAACCACACTGCCTTCACTTGCCTGTGACTAATATGTAATTATGTTAAGATACTCACCATCCATTTGAAATCTCCTCAAAATGGTCTCTGTTGTGAACTATTTTTATATAATATATTTTTTTATAATAATTTTTCATATTGTGCCAACATTAATTTTTACATTCTCAAGACAAGAGAAGGATTTTTACAGTGTAGATTTTAGGCTACTAACATTTATATATTTGAAAAACTTTAAACATAAGTGGTTGGAGAACCACCTATGCCCAAGGCCTAGGATGTTTACTGCATTCCATATTTGCATATCCATATGTCTGCTATGTCATCACTGTAAATTTGGTCATAAATTAGATTCTATTTGTCATTGAGAAGGTTTTAAAAATAAGAACTTGAACATTTGTATCCTTGCAAACCCCTTCAGGTAGCTCCTAGGTCTCAGTTTGTAATGGGTTCTGGATGGGAGCATGAACTAAGTGACCTCTGGATAGATGAAACATTCTCTTTTACCTTTCACTCTCCTCAGGCACCTGAGTTGCTGGAGCAGCAGAAGTACACAGTGACAGTGGATTACTGGAGTTTTGGGACTCTGGTGTTTGAGTGCATCACTGGTTTCAGACCCTTTCTGCCAAACTGGCAGCCTGTACCATGGTACCACTTATTGTAGAATGCTTTATCTAGTTTTCTTACTTGCTGGGCTTAATGCACATATTGGGGTTGTGAATACCTAGTGATATTTTTACAAAATGGAAACACAGCAAAGTGTGGTAAAATGGACAAAGGAGTTAAAACATTCACACTTATGCTAACAAATCACACTAACAGAGCAATCATACTAGGGCAAATATTTTGTACTACATTTTGTAGTATTACAGTATCGTGCCTTTTTCATATTTGTTAACCAAACCCTGATTGATCATTTTTCCAGAAGTTTGTCACAGATTTGTTTAGATATGTTTTCTGATAAACTCTGGAATGTATGTGTATTTATATTGAGACACTTTAATTGCAGGCAGGTGGTATTGTGGTTGCACTAGATATAATTTATGGGGTTCACAGTAACAGGGGTTACTTCACAATGTTTATGATTTTTTTATTTGTGAATAGGTTTTGCAAACTATATTTATATTTTCTCACACAGTAGTATGGGCTATTTTGTTTACATTTATGACATATAATTACAATTACGTCCATTTCAGTTCCATGTTGTCATGCTACAAAATAGGCAACAAAAACTTCAAAGGATTTGAATGTGCTTGCAAGCACTGTGCATCAGTATTTTAACCAGTGAATTTCTAGTTAAATGCGAATATTTGCTTCTCTCTTGTTTGCTGAGTGGGGAAGGAAAAAAATAAAGAATTCCACCAAATTCCAAATGAAATATGAATCCTGCAACAAGACAAGAAACAAAAGTATAAGATGAAATTGCTAGAAAGACGATTTTGCCATGAATCTTTATCCCTAGCCATGAAAGCAGTATTCACCGATCAGCCATAACATTAAAACTCCTTGTATCTACACTCTTTGTCCATTGTATAAGCTCCACTGACCATACAGGTGCACTATGCTGTTCTATAGATACAGATTGTAGTTAATCTTTCCCTGCATACTTTGTTAGCATACTTTTACCCTGTTATTCAATGGTCAGGTCCCCACAAGACCACCACAGTGCAGGTATTATTTGGGTGGTGGATGACTTTCAGGACTGCAGTGTCCATGATATGGTGGTGTGTTAGTGACTTTTCTCGGTCCAGCAGTGACACTACACTAACACTAACACACCACCACATCAGGGTCACTTCAGTGCTGACAATCATCCACCACCCAAATAATACCTGCTCTGTGGTGGTCATGTGCTGGTACTGACCACTGAAGAACAGCATAAAAAGGGGCTAACAGAAAAACAGATAGACTACAGCCTATAGCAGTCAATACATGTACATATATACAGTCTATATATGTAAACTACAAAGTGCACCTGTATGGTCAGTAGAGCTGACAAAATCATGTAGAGACAAAGAGGTTCTTTTAATGTTATGGCTGATTGGTGTATGACGATTGTAAATAAAAGACATTTTAGGTAAAGGTAAAGGGTGGACATACACGTTATCACACCTATTTCGAACGCGTTGCTGTTGCACCACTCGGGAGCCAGTTATGATTTTTATAATATTAATATTGTAACAAACAAAACATTTGACTATTTTGTCACTGGTGAAATTGAAGAAACATTTATATATAAATTACATATTTACACTAATTTTAAAATTAGGTTGATCTGAAGTGTGGCAACTATGCAAAAATGGAATAAATTGGGAAGGGGCAAATACATTTTTCACAGCACTGTAATAAGCATGGGAATGTACTTTCATCATCCCCTTAAATAGGAACATCTGTTAACCTGTTCTTTATCCTGTCAACCAATCATGTGGCGGTAGCGGCAGCACAATGTTTAATTATGAAAATACAGACCAAGACTTTCAGTTAATGTTCGTGTCAGAATGGGGCAAGTGTGATCCCTATGACTGAAAGACCCTGTTGATGAGAGAGATCAGAGGACACTGGCCAGACTTGTCTGACCTGACAAGAAGTCTATAGTAACTCAAATAAGCATACTGTACAGCCATGATGAGCAGAAAGCATATCCAATGCCCAGAACATCAAACCATGAGATGGATGGGGTACAACAGCAGAAGACTACATCAGGTTCCACACCTTTCCACTAAGAACAAGAATCTGAGGCTGAGAATCATGGGCACAGATTTACCAAAACTGGTGATTTTTTTCTGTCCAGTTTGGGTGAGCCTATGCCAGATTCCTGTTCTTATGTAGAGTGAAACCCAGTGTGGTCTTCTGCTGTTGAACCACCTCATGGTTTGATATTTTGTGTATGCTGAGATGCTTTTCTGCTCACCATATTTGTAGAGTGTCATTATATGAGTTTCTATATCATTCACAGCAGCTTGAACTAATCTGGCCATTTTCTTCTTGCCTGTCTTATCACCAGGGGATTTCCACCCTGTAATTATCACTTATCTCAGTGGGTTTTTGTTTTTCACACCATTCTGTTAAACTCTAAAGACTGCTGTGTGTGAAAATCCCAGGAGATCAACAGCTTCTTAAATATGGCTGAACTAGCTGACTGAATAAGGAACAGGTGTACAGTTGTTCCTAAGAAATTGGATGGTAAGTGTAAACATTAAGGGCTCTAGCTAAAATTAAATATACATTTAATATCTAGGCACAATAAGCTGAAGCAGAAGCATGAGGATGATATTGTGGTCTATGAGGATTTGGCTGGCGAGGTACACTTCTCCAAACACCTGCCACAGCCCCACAACCTCAACAAGTGAGTAGGAAGGCAGTTGTATTTATATGCTTACCAAATTATGTTTTACTTTTATCTGAGATTTAATATTATATTTTAAGTATACAGTACTGACATTGATATCAACAATTTGTCTATCAGGAGAATATATACTCAGCTACCACTGTCTGTTAACACTGCATGATGTGGAGATTTGATGTAAAAGTGCACATTTCTGTCACAAGCTGTTATACATTATGCTTACTATGGATGCGTGTGTTTGGACCAATTGTTTATGTCTTTGAATTGAAATAACTGATATTTTTGTCCTTGTGGGTCAGAGTTAGGGTTAATTAGCTGCATTAATAATCATGTCAATTGAATGTCCTCACAAGCATATTAAATGTATGTGTGTGCGTGTCTGTATGTGTGGTTTAGTTTGCTAGCTGGAAGGTTGGAGCATTGGCTCCACTTAATGCTGAGGTGGTCTCCTGAAGCCAGAGGAAAAGACACTAAGCAGCTCCTTAAAGAAAGTCCAGATCGGACTGGGTCTGAAGAGAAGAGCATGAAGTCTGAAGAAGGAGGCAGAGACCCACAGAGTGGATCCACTACTTGTTTTGAAGAATTAGACCAAATACTAGACCTGAAGGTTGTGTTAACTTCTTGTTTTGTTTATGACTAACAAATCTGTAGGCAAGTTAATATAATTTGTGACAACTAAAAAGCTGTATTTTTTCCATCACATATCACTAGCTAGTCCATGTGCTGAATATGACTTCAGCAGAGATATATACATACTCAGTGCAGCACGGGGAGACTGTTGCATCCCTGCAGAAACGAATTGCACAAGATACACACATTCCTCCACCCAGTCAGGAGCTGCTGTTGGAGGCTGGCCTTGCTCTGGAGCCATATAATGAGATCATGCATTGTGCTGTAGATTATACTGTGAGTAAGGGGTCAAGAACACTTAATAACAATAAAAAAAACAACAAAATAGTTACTCCGTATGTTTCTGTGATTTTGTGTAAGTTATGATATTTCTGGTTGTGTGCTTATTAGTTGGCTGATGGCCGTCGGGCTGATATGCCACTAATATTTCTTTTCAACCGTTCCTGCTGCAGCTATGAACCTTGGTTCGGCCCTCGAATCCTCCCTGAAAACATTCGATTCATTCGTAAGTCAGCCTGAAATATTCTATTACTCTTTCTTCTCCACAACTTTCTCCACATTTCTTTGGTTTCTATTCGCTAAGTATGTCAGTAAATACAAAACCTGATGTGGGTTTATTTGTATGTTTGTCACTTAGAGACAGAGCCTAAGCGTATGTTGCCATACAGTGCTCAAAGACGCACATATGGGCAAGCCTGGCACACCATAAGAGCACTGAAGGAGGACTGGTTGAAGTTGCAGCAGGGCCAGAAGGCAGCCATGTAAGATGCACATTACAAAGCAATATAGTATAAATATTACTTCAAATCGGAGAGAGATACATACACGTTACAACTTCACTAGTTCGTACCATTGTTTCACAGCATATACAGTACCAGTCAAAAGTTTGGACACCTTCTCATTCAATGATTTTATTTATTTTATTTTTTCCTACATTGTAAATTACTACTGAAGTCATACAGACTATGAAGGAACAGAAGGAACCATATAGTAATCAAATCAAAGTACAGTGTTAAACAAACCTACATGTTTCAGATTTTAGATTCTTTAAAGTAGGCACCTTTTGCTTTGATTACAAGTTTGCACACTCTTGGCATTTTCTCAATCAGCTTCATGAGATTATCACCTGAAATGGTTTTCCAGCAGTCTAGAAGGAGTTCCCAGAGGTGCTTAATATGCATTAGAACATTACTCAAACAGGGCTATTCTCTGTATACCAACTCTACCTCTTCACAACACAACTGATGGCTGCAAACACATTAAGAAATTCAAGAAATTAACTCTTGACAAGGCATAGCTGTTAACTGAAAGTCATTCTAGGTGACTACCTCATAAAGCTGACTGAGAAAATGCCAAGATGTGCAAAGCTGTCAACTAAGCAAGCGGTGCCTACTTTGAAGAATCTAACATATAAAGCATAGGTTCAGGCTTGTTTAACACTTTTTTTGTTTGCTAAATAATTCCATAGTCAAATTCCATTCCACGACCATCAGTCAGAAGAAGGATACAAAAATTTCCAAGGCATTATATATATCATGGAACAGTGAAGACAGTCATCAACAATGAATAAAATATGGCACACCAATGACTTTGGCAATAATGCCAAATGGTATTTTTGGTGCAAAACACCAAAAGAACACCATATCCACAGTGAAGCATGGTGGTGGCAGCATTATACTGTGCTTTTTCTTCAATGTTCAATGTAGAGGAAATTATGAACAGTTCCAAATATCAGTCAGTTTGGGCACAAAGCATTCAGGCCTCTGCTAACAAACTGAAGTTAAAAGCTCCCAAGTGGCACATCAGCCTATCATTTGAAGATCGCTAGTTCGAGCCTGGGTGACTCTATTGCTGTTCTTAGCTGGGAGAGAGCAAAATTGGCCATGCCCTCAGGATGGTTGGAGCAGCATACGCTCTATGCCATGTTAATTATAGCAACACTGGACAAGCACAGTCTTCTGTGTGCTCAGGCATACAGAAGGTAGGCTGAAGTGCTTTCCTCCAAGTGGGTTACACTGCTTCTGGACATTGCATGAGCAGCAGTTTGAAAAGAGGTGACAGATGGCATCACGTGTCTCAGAGGAAACAAACCCTGACTGGCAGCAGTTAGGTGACAAGGAAGAAACCCTGATGGGTGGGAATTGGACATGACTAAATTAAAGGAGAAAATTAGGGAAAAAATAATACAAAAAAAGGAATATCACTTTTCAGCATGACAACCAATCAAAGAATACCTCTACATGAACAAAAGTAAGGCTTCACCAGAACATGATCAAAGTTATGGTCTAGCCAGAACCCAGACCTGAACCCAATTTAAAATCTGTAGGGTGACCTGAAGAGGACTGTGCACAGGAGATGCTCTTACAATCTGACAGATGTGGAGCACTTTTAGCATGGGCAAAGTTTGTCAAGTCAGGATGTACCATGCAGAGAGACTCCTACCCAAGACTGAATGCTGTCATAAAAGGTGCTTCAACAAAGTATTAGTTTAAGTGTGTTTAAGCCATGATATTGTAAGGTTTTTCCCCCTGAAACATTCCAGTTTGTTTTCCAGTTGATTTGTACAGATGATCACATTAAAGCTGGATAAAATTCTGAAATGATTCATCTTGGTCTTATGTTTTACATCACAAAAACCTGCCATTTTAACAGAGATTTGTAGTAATCCACTGTATGTGTGTGTCTTATACATGTTTCCATTTTCTATATCTTAGTATGAGCCTGCTGAGGCATAATGGCTTGTTGTCCAAGCAGAAGAATGAAATGGTCTCTGTGCACCAGAGACTCAAAGCTACACTTGAATTCTTTACCACAAGTCTGCACATCGACATGGACAAATACCAGGAGCAGAGAGCCACTGGCATTGGTAAAACAAACAACAGAAGTATACATTTTCTTTATCAAAAAAAGCTGGGTTATGACAAGCCTACCTTTATGGTTACCAGACATGCTATTCACATGGCATGCTGAAAAAATAACTTAAAAAGTACAAATTGTGCTGCCTATCTGTTTTTTAATGGCTGTATGTGTTTGTATTGTAGTTACAGTGCATCACAAAAGTGAGTACACCCCTCAAATTTCTGCAGATATTTAAGTATATATTTTCATGGAACAACACTGACAAAATGACACTTTGACACAATGAAGAGTAGTCTGTGTGCAGCTTATATAACAGTGTGAATTTATTCTTCCCTCAAAAATAACTCAATATACAACCATTAATGTCTAAACCACTGGCAACAAAAGTGAGTACACCCCTTAGAAAGTACCTGAAGTGTCAATATTTTGTGTGGCTACCATTATTTTCCAGAAGTGCCTTAACTCTACTGGGCATGGAGTGTTCCAGAGCTTCACAGGTTGCCACTCGAATGCTTTTCCACTCCTCCAGGACGACATCACGGAGCTAGTGGATATTTGAGACTTTGCGCTCCTTCACCTTCCGCTTGAGGATGCCCTAAATATGATCTATTGGGTTTAGGTCTGGAGACATGCTTGGCCAGTCCATCACCTTTACCCTCAGCCTATTCAATAAAGCAATGGTCGTCTTAGAGGTGTGTTTGGCGTCATTATCATGCTGGAACACTGCCCTGCGACCCAGTTTCCGGAGGGAGGGGGTCATACTCAGCTTCTGTATTTTACTGTACATATTGGAGTTCATGTGTCCCTCAATGAAATATAACTCCCCAACACCTGCTGCACTCATGCAGCCCCAGACCATGGCATTCCCACCACCATGCTTGACTGTCGGCATGACACACTTATCTTTGTACTCCTCACCTGATTGCCAACACATATTTGAGACGATCTGAACCAAACAAATCAGTCTTGGTCTCATCAGACCATAGGACATGGTTCCAGGAATCCATGTACTTTGTTGACATGTCTTCAGCAAACTGTTTGCGGGCTTTCTTGTGTACAGACTTCAGAAGAGGCTTCCTTCTGCGGTGACAGCCATGCAGACTAATTTGATGTAGTGTGCGGCGTATGGTCTGAGCACTGACAGACTGACCCTCCACCTCTTCAATCTCTGCAGCAATGCTGACAGTACTCCTGCACCTATCTTTCAAAGACAGCATTTGGATGTGACGCTCAGCACGTGCACTCAGCTTCTTTGACGACCAACGCAAGGTCTGTTCGGAGTGGACCCTGCTCTTTTAAAACACTGGGTGATCTTGGCCACTGTGCTGCAGCTCAGTTTCAGGGTGTTGGTAATCTTCTTGTAGCACAACAATTCATCTTTTAAGATCCTCATGTGCCATGTTGAACCTGTCAGTGACCAGTATGAGAGTGTGTGAGAGCTGTACTACAAATTTGAACACACCTGAGACCTAGTAACACTAATGATTCACATGATATTTTGGAGAGAAAATGACAAGCTGTGCTCAATTTGGACATTTAGGGGTGTAGTCTCTTAGGGGTGTACTCACTTTTGTTGCCAGTGGTTTAGACATTAAT
>JAOVVG010000036.1:8257794-8276253 GCA_028566375.1 Leptodoras nelsoni | reverse complement strand
GATGCAACTCAGCATTCACTCTCCTCCAAACACGATGAGTTGTGTTTATACCAAACAGTTCTACTTTGGTTTCATCTGACCACATGACATTCTCCCAATACTTTTCCGGAACATCCAAATGCTCTCTACCAAATTTCAGACATGCCCAGATATGTACTGGCTTAAGCAGGGGGACACTTCTGGCACTGCGTAGTGTGTTACAGACAGTAGCCTTTGTAACGTTGGTCCCAGCTTTCTGCAGGTCATTTACTAGGTCTCTCCATGTGGTTCTGGGATTTTTGCTCACCATTCTTGTGATTATTCCATGGGCTGAGATCTTGCATGGAGCCCCTGATCGAGGGGGATAAGCAGTGGTCTTGGAGGTCTTCCATTTTCTGATTATTGCTTCCACAGTAGATTTCTTCACACCAAGCTGCTTGCCTATTGCAAATTCAGTCTTTCCAGCCTGGTGCAGATCTACAATTTTGTTTCTGGTGTCCTTTAACAGCTCTAACCCTAACTCTAACCCCTAACCCTAACTCTAACCCCTAACCCTAACCCCTAACCCCTAACCCTAACCCAAGTGGAATTTGCAGTGTGACCGTTTGAGGTTGTGGGCAGGTGTCTTTTATACTGTTAACGAGTTCAAACAGGTGCCATTAATACAGGTAATGAGTGGAGGACAGAGGAGCCTCTTAAAGAAGTTGTTACAGGTCTGTGACAGCCAGAAATCTTGCTTGTTTGTAGGTGACCAAATACTTATTTTCCACCATTACTTGCAAATAAATTCTTTAAAAGTCAGACAATATGATTTTCTGATTTTGTTTTCTCATTTTGTCTCTCATAGTTGAGGTCTAACTATGATGTCAATTACAGGCCTCTCTCTTAAGTGGGAGAACTTGCACAATTGGTGACTGACTAGATACTTTTTTCTCCACTGTATGTATTCCCTTTGCATTTTCGTAAGGAAAAGTACTTGTCTAGTTGTAGGTAAGATTGTATCTAGACAATATAATGACAATTAATAAAATAAAACATATTTTCTGTACTGATAATTTATGTTTCCTTCCTCTTCATCTGGCTATAAATTACACTCTGATTTGATTTGTTCTAATAATGTTGTACCTTTTCACAAACAAGTCATAGCATAAGTTAATGTTAAGTTAAAGCTTTTTTCCTTTGTATTTCTAAAAAAAAGGCCTTGTTATTTATTTACTTATCTATTTACCTATCTATCTGTTTGTTTTTTGTTGGTTGGTTTGTTGACTGAGTTGGTATGGTGGCTCAGTGGGTAGCACTGTCACCTCACAGCAAGAAGGTCCTGGGTTCAATCCCTGGGTGGTATCGGTCGGGGTCCTTTCTGTGTGAAGTCTGCATGCCCTCCCTTTGTCTGTGTGGGTTTATTCTGGTTTCCTCCCACTGTCCAAAGACATGCATATTAGGTTAATTGGTGTCTCTGAAGTGCCCCTAATGTGAGAGTGTGTGTATGAGTGCATGAGTGTATGTGCCCTATGATGGATTGGTGCCCTGTCTAGGGTTGTTCCTGCCTTGGTCCCTATGCTGCCGGCTAGGCACTGGTTCTGCCATGACTCTGAACAAGTGGTTAAGATGATGGATGGATGGTTTGTTCACTGGCTTATTTTATTTTATTAATTGTGTGTTTTAATTATTTTTCAGGATTTTGATATAATTTATCACATCTTCAAATTGCAGAATGTTTCAATAGTTTATTTATTTATTTTTCAGAAAAAAGAATGGCTCTGTCTTAACTGTCAGACCCAAAGATTAATGTCTGGTGGACTTGATGATGCCCCACTTCATCCTCCATATCCATCTCCAAAACACCAACAAGTGGGTTCACCCCGGCACCAAGTCCAGGCCAGTCAGCATCCTGCTCCAAAGGCAACATCTCAGAGAGTATCCACTGATCAACAGGAAGGGCCCAATACAATGCCACGGCAGCAGAAAACTCCAGCAGCTGATGGAGCTACTCCTGTTGCTACAGCTGTAGTCAAAGTGGCCGGAGATACAAAACCCCTTTCACAGTCTTCTTCAACTCCTACCACAACTAAATCTGTGAGTGAAGCACAGAGGAAGGACAAGTCTATGCCAAAACTGATCAGTGAGCCTGAGGAAATTAAACCTACTTATAAGAAAGGGACAACAGAACCCATTGTGACCACCACAACTAAGGATGAGAAAAGGGACTCACATCGATCCAGATACTATGAGGTAATTCTGCATTCTAGAGCATTGTTTAATGGAGCAAAGTTTTCAGAATTCTCAAACTTAAAAAAATATAGCTTGAAAAGGCACTATGTACAAGAACATTGTTATGAGTTGGTTAGGGTGGACTCAAGCGTGGGAAAAAACAATAAATGCAGCCTGGCTGTTATTGCTCAGCCAGGCCGGAAGGGGAGAAAAGAAAGATGGGGTAAGAGATAAGTATAGTCCTTCTAGGGAATGAATATAGATAAGAATAACCCCAGATGGGGAGAACAAAAGAAACAAAGAGGAGACACTAAAGGTTTTTTTAATATTGAGAATTTTATTTATTTAGTTTGTTTAAGTAACTAAAAAAAGAGGAAGAATTTTTGGTGAATGAGCCAGGGCGCGAACCAACGCGAGCCTGCCACACACACACACACACAAACAAAACCAGTCTGAGTACCAATCTCCTAGGCTAACTCAGCTGGGGGGAAACTGAGAGGCGTAGAACAAGGCAAACTAAGGAGAAGCTCGTAGTGGAGCTCAAACACAGGATTAATATTTTGAAAACCGGGATTTGAATGAAAGCCTGAATGAAATTAAAGAAAGACAAAGGGTTGGAAATGACACCGGGGAAACTCCCCCACAGCATGAGAGGAGGAAGGGAGTCAAGAGCGACTATTTCCTCAGAGCAGGGAGGAAAATAGCCGCAGACGTCACACCGGACAGAATCAGTCTCTGCCTCGATTACCTCAGCCAATGCCTACCCACGAGATCCCTAGCGAGCCTTGTGTTACTGGAGATAATCTTGATCAGTAGAGTAGTAAGAAGCGATAGGAAAAAGGGCGCTGGGAAAAGCACTTCCACAGCAAGAGGGAAGGAACCGAAAAGAGAATGGCTATTTCTTTGAGCTGGGAGAAGTAGCTGCAGAGGAGTCACACCAGAAGCTCTTTCCATGCCTCAAATTACCATGGCCGAAGCCTACCCACGATATGCCTAACGAACCTTGTGTTACCTGTATCCGTAACAAATGACAGATGATCCTCGTTACAGCCAATTGCCTGAGGGGGCTGCCCGTTGGCTCCCCCTGGTGGCCCCGGAGGGAGTCACCCGGTTCCTAAAAAACGTCATATAAGGCTTAATACTGGGACATTATTTAATTTTTTTGTCACAGGTGATAGCCTGGTACAGTAGAGTACAGTTGTAAATAGCACCAAATTTGTAAAAATTTAATGTAGCAAATGGCAACAGATTTGAGTGCCTAGAATAATGTTTGAAAAAATCTTTATTCAATTAATTAAACTGTTGTATGACATTAAAACAGCTATGAATTTAGTACAAATGATTCAGCTACAAGGATGCATGTTTCCAGTAACTGGTCATACAATATATGCTTTTGACATGACCCATTTTACATTAATTGTCATCTAACTTATGTGACACATGCTACAATTTATGCAAGTGTTACAGCAAGAGCCAATGAAAGGTAACAATTCAAATAACTACAGTTATTCTAGATCTGCTGTAACGAGAAAATTGTTCAAATTAATTTTAGCATTTGTGTCCAAGATTATATGTTGCTAAATTCTGCAGCTAAAAGTTTTCTTATCAGGACATCTTCAAAAATTTGAAAGATCCAATAGTTTGTCCTTTGCAATTCTTTACTAAATTGCAATGTTCTACTGAAATTAATGGTACAAAATTATGTTGATACCTGACCATCACACATATGTGTTGGCCTTCCCCAAACTCTTCCTGCATAGCTGAAATCACCAAATTGTCTAAAATGATTTTCTTTCACTGGAAACATACTTTAGTATTGATATGTGCAGATGTCCTGCTGTTGTTGATTAGCATATCTGCCGATCTGTTGGTGCATTTTGTATGCAACAGTGCCTATCACTCAAATAAAGGTTTAATTACCTAAGAGAATACCTATCTTTTGGTTTGTGGTTTCTCTGTACACATTTGTAATTATTAACACTATGTGCTTTTTATATTATTGTTGATAGTACTCTACTTAGTTATAAACAATAATTATTGATTACATTGCTTGCACTCAGTTGTACATGCCCTTTGATCAGATGCAAGTTTGATCGTACAAATACACCAGAAATGAAACTGAAACTCACAGCAAGAAGTCTCTGTGGGTAACATCTCATAGTCCAAAGACATACAGTCAGGTGATGCTAAATTGCCCCTAGGCGTGTGAGAATGTATGAATGTATGTATGGAATAGTGACGTGTCCAGGGTGTTTCCCTGCCTTCTGCCTAAAGTGTGCTGGGGTAAGCTCCAGCACCCTCCTGCAACCCAGTAGTAGGACAAGCGGCTTAGTTAATGAAAGAATGAAGTGCATTAAGATCCAAAAGTCTAAAATGAATTGACTTAAAACTTAAATAGCTTGGGTCCACTTTCCTGATATAGCAGTCTAATTTGCATTATATATTTATTGGTTTTCCTTAGGAGACAAGCAAAACAAACAGCACCCATGATTTATCACGGAGTCCACAGAGTTTGAGTGATACAGGCTACTCTTCAGATGGGATTTCAAGCTCACACAGTGAAATTACTGGCCTTATCCATGAAGAAGAAATGAAGTTAAGTGAGAAGAGTATGTCTGGGAACCTTACACCACCAAGCCCTAATGAGATAACTAAACTGGAGAGCTCCATGCGACCGCTACTAGAGTCAAAGGTGTTCTCTGAAGGAGAGAAAACTTGGGACAAACAGCGTGGTAGAGATCGGCACCACAGAGAGACTGATGACAGAAAGCACAGATCCCAATCACTGTCAATTAGTTCAGAGCAGTATGATTCAGATGAAGATCTAGAGGATATTATGGAAGAGGAGGAAGACCCAACTGACTGGGAGGCCAAACAAACACTCCGAACTGCTGCTGGAGAGGCAAGGAAAAAGAAAAAGCCTGAACCTGCTGATATAACTGATGAAGAGTTTATGCGAAGGCAGATCATGGAGATGAGTGCAGATGAAGAAAATGAGGATGAAGAGGATGAAGAAGAGTTGGAAGAGGATGAAGAAGAAGAGGAAGATGATGAAGGATATGGATACCAAAAGCCAAAAAAAATACATAAGCACATAAGTGACTCAGGGAAAGAAAAACGCCGCCTCACTCACCATTCAAGCAGCTTTGAAGAGGAAAGCAAAACTACCTGTGAAATCTATAAGGGATCAGCTGAGGAAGGAGAGGAGGATCTAATTGGCTCACAAGGAGGCCTACGTAGATTCAAGACCATAGAACTGAACAACACCAACAGTTACAGCCGAGACATGGAACTAAGCAATGAAAATGACTTGAGTCTGGACAGAGAGCCCGAACTTGAAATGGAAAGCCTAACAGGTTCCCCAGAGGAGCGAACAAGGGGGGAGTATTCCTCCACTCTCCCTCCTACAACTTCGAGCTACAACTCAGGAACCTCTCCTACTTCTGTATCCTCCATGGAGGATGACAGTGATAGCAGTCCCAGCAGGAGACAACGCTTAGAAGAGGCTAAGCAACAGAGGAAAGCTAGACACAGGTCTCATGGCCCCCTCCTGCCCACCATAGAAGACTCCTCAGAGGAAGATGAGCTGAGAGAGGAAGAGGAACTTCTGAGGGAGCAAGAAAAAATGCGAGAAGTGGAGCAGCAAAGAATCCGAAGTACTGCCAGAAAAACTAAACGAGATAAAGAAGAGCTGAGGGCACAAAGAAGAAGGGAACGGTCCAAAACTCCTCCAAGCAACCTGTCCCCCATTGAAGATGCATCCCCAACAGAGGAGCTGAGACAAGCTGCTGAAATGGAGGAACTTCATCGCTCTTCCTGCTCAGAATACTCACCTTCAATTGATTCTGAGGCTGAAGGGTTTGAAATGTCGTCTAAACTCTACAAATCTGGCAGTGAGTACAATCTGCCTACATTCATGTTACTGTATTCTCCTACTGAAAAGCCAGAGACTACATCCTGTTCTACTATTATTACTACCTCCTCAAGTGGAAAGCCTCTAAAGAGTGCAGAGGAAGTTTATGAAGAAATGATGAAGAAAGCAGAGATGTTACAGAAACAACAAAAGCAACAGCAGCAACAGCAGTCAGCACAACTGTATACCCCTAGTGCCTATCAAGAAGATGATAGAAGAAATGGACAGCAATATGAAGATGACTATGACTATATTGACCAAGATGACACAGGCTATGAGAATGAGGAGGCAAGTGATATCTATGAGGAAATACGTCAGACTTCACAAAACATTACAAAACAGTTGGATGATCAAGTGGAAACAGATGTGTCTTATGCAGATAAACAACTGCTAGACACAGGATCAGCTTTTGCTAAACTCCTGGAGCAAAGCAATGCCCTCCTCACCCCTGGCACAAGCCCTACACAACTCTCAGCCCCGGTATCATTTTCAGAAACTGGAACAGGAGGACGAATCCCTGATGTCAGAGTAACTCAACACTTTTCCAAGGATGATCATAAAGATCGAATTAGAAGTCATGCTGGCAAAAATGCCATCATACCCTCAACTGCTGCCACTACTATCACTGCATATGGAGTATATGCCAGGGATGCTGTCAATGTCTCACAAACCACTTCTAGTCAAACAATGACTTCACAGCAGTCCACCCTGTATGGCCGACAGACGAGCAGCTCCATCACAACCTCCGCCAGTACTTCAAGTGTGTCCCACAAAATAGCTGAAATCACTCAGGCTTATAATCAACGGGAGGGAAGGAGAGCCTCAGACAGAGTACAAATAAGAGATAGTGCAACACAACTAGAGTCGGTAACAGAATTACGCTCTCATACTGTCCATGCATACTACAAAGGGAGTCCACCACTTTCTCCTACTTCACCTCCAACTCATATACCCGCCCGGTCTCCCTCCAGAAAAACGGCTGAATTTTCAACTCAGACTTTTAGTCCCCCAATGATGGCACCCTCTGAAAGTTCTGGCCCTACATCTCCTATTATGGCACAGGCCACTCAGACACCTCATAGAGCTATCTCACCACGGCTCTTTCGACAGCAGTCCTCACAGGATGGCAATTTTATGGTAATAACAATTGGATCAGAGCCAACTAGCCCTCCAAAGCCAGTTACAGTTAATACTGCCACGTCTCCTTTACCTTCTCCAACAAAGTTTAGCCATTCTTCATCATTTGATGCTTATTCACCACCTGTAAGCCCTCCTGACACACCACCACACCAGCAGTCACCTATGCATGGTTTCTACAGACCCCATAAAGTTGAGAGAGTTAATGTTGGTACAAGTATGGTGACTACTGCTAGCTCTTATGCTCGTGGATCACTTTCAATGGAAAACATATCTCTTTGCCGTATTTCTACAGTTCCTGGCACCTCAAGAGTTGAACAAGGGCAAAAGTTACACAGTGCAAGTGTGGCAGACCTAAGAACTGCTACTCAGTCATCTTCAGTTATTTTAACAGATCAGGGAATGGACCTGGCTCCACTGGCCTCAGAGTCGCGAAAATATGCAAGTAGTGCAGAAGGAAGCCCTATTCGCCGATCCAGAACTATCCAGCCTCTCATAGTCAACTTGAATGCTCAGGAACAGCCACATGTTGTTTCAACAGCAACAACAGTCAGTGTAACTGTTGCAGCCTCAATGTTCATATCTCAGCCCAAACATCCTGTAG
Organism: Leptodoras nelsoni; assembly: GCA_028566375.1. Classification (NCBI taxonomy): domain Eukaryota; kingdom Metazoa; phylum Chordata; class Actinopteri; order Siluriformes; family Doradidae; genus Leptodoras; species Leptodoras nelsoni. The sequence goes on along the minus strand of JAOVVG010000036.1, from coordinate 8,268,409 downwards.
TTTATGGTGATCCCCTTCAGAACAGAACAGACATGGGCCAGGGCATGGGAACAGTGGTATGCCTTGTACAGAACAAACAACCACCAACTGACACATCTATACCAAATATTGATGCCAAGCTGGAAGCTCTTAGTATTCAGCAGCAGCAGTTGCTTAAGCAACAGCAGAAGCTACAGCATCAACAACAGCTTTTAGAGCATCAACTTCAGCAACATCATCAGCTTCAACAGCAGCAAACTTCTTCTTTTACAAAGCTTAGTCTATCTAGTCAATTTCCACTATTAAAGAAGGATTTAATTGTCACCCAGACAAGCACTACCCCTGTTGTCAGTGCAATATCTCCAGCTCTGGCACCTGAGATTTATAACATTGGCAGTTCTGTAGAGTTGAAGAGTAAATCACCTGTTCAGCCTGAAGTTATGATGGTCCAGATGGACAGTACTGCACAAGGAAAACCTCTGACACAGTTAATCAAATCAGAGGAAAGCCAGGATGGAACTGCGCAACTCAAGAAAGAGAATCAGGTTGCTTGCTGTGATGTAGTTTATAACTTGCCCTTTGGTGGTAGCTGTGTTGGTGGACCATTCACCCAAAAACCAAAAGCAGATGAGATGACAAATGTTAGTGATCAATCAAGACCCCCTTCTGCACCACCACAGCTCTATGAATCAACAGAGTCAAAGCAAGATAAACAAATCTTTCATGATTTCACCTTGAAATCATATACACTACCTTTCCCTGCCAGGTTACAACCATCCTTGTCTGAAACCAACCTTGCAGAAGCAGGGCTCCAGTCCTATACCTCTAAACCTGATATGCAAGCCTCTGTAGAATTATCAATGGATATAAACTCAGTTAAGCATGGCTATGAAGGAGGATTTCTTGGAATGGGTTTTCAGTATGGTTCCTACACAGATCTCCGTCAGGGTGATATGGTAGCACCAACTCTGCCAATGCGCAGGTACAGTTCCCTGTCCAACATAAGTTCAGATTATGGATACTCATCCTGTGACCATTCTAGTTTACCAGAGTCTAACCTTGCCCAGTATAGTGCCACTACTGCTAAAGAGATTAGCAGAATGTGTGCAGCCCTCAATTCAATGGATAGATATGGCAGCAACCCTGATCTCTTGTTAGGTCGAGGAGGTGGACCGGCAGGCAGAATTAATTTGCAGCAGAGTATTAGACCTAGCTTTATGTATGGTCCAGATGGAAAGCCCTTTTCCCAAGCTCTTACCAGTCTCATCAATGCAAGACAAGCAAGCCTTAGAGCCATGTATCCATCAGCTTTTAGAGCAGCTGATGGCATGATTTATTCAACTATCAATACACCTATTGCCTCCACTGTGCCAATAACTACTCAGCCAGCTTCTGTTTTGCGCCCATTATTAAGAGGTGTTTACAGACCATACCTCACACCAGTGCCTCTGGCCAGCCTCAATCAAATGCCTGTGGCCCCCCGGATGCCTCTCACAGGACAGACACCTTACCATTTTCCAACACCTACTCATGTACCTGTTACAAGTTCTGCTACTGCAAATGACCCAGTTGCAATCACTACAGAGCAAGATGCACCTCTCTATCTTGGAAAGACTCCAGTAAGCTCTACAGGTATTGGGACATCTGCAGCACTGACTCAGTCTTCTGCTATACAGAGTAGCCTAACCACACCAATGCCATCACAAGGGGTTGCTCTGGCCAGTCCAAGCCAATCTCAGGAGCAGCCATTAAACCTTTCTCAGACCCATCTTCAAACACAGGGTCCTTCCCAAATTCAAGTGCAGTTGTATCCTCCCACTCACAGTCAACTTCCACAACAATCTTTTTCAACCCAGCCACCACCTCCTACACAATCAACTGCAGCCACTGCCTCAACTCTGGGAAGTCTTCCACAGGAAAAGGAGATAGAAGAAGAACTGCATCGTCAACAGGAAAAGTTATTGCAGTTAGAGAGAGAGCGAATAGAGCTAGAAAAATTGAGGCAGCTACGGCTACAGGAGGAGCTTGAAAGGGAACGTGTAGAATTGCAGAGGCACCGGGAAAAAGAGCATATACTTGTGCAACGAGAGATTCATGAGTTGCAGACCATTAAACAACAGGTTTTACAGCAGCAACAAGCTGAACGAGAAAGCCAACTGGTTATGCAGAGAGAGCAACTTGCTCAGCAAAAGCAGCAGCTTGACCAAATACAATCTCTGCAGCAACAGCTTCAGCAGCATCTTGAGGAACAAAAGAGACAAAAGACTGCAGTTGTGGCTGCAGCAACTAGTACCCAAATTATATGTGACCAAAGTGGCGGAATTATTCAGCCACAAGACCTGCCCCCAGATATACTACATGGTGATGTACAGGTGCCTTCCAGGTCTCTGCCCAGCTCTGCATCAGAGATGTGCCTGAGGTATAATGAGGGGCAAGCTGATAATAGGTCTATGCGGAAACAAAGATCAATGCCTCGTCTACAGGATGGTATTGGGGGAGAAGTAGCAATGTTTTCCCTGCCTACTAGAATTGTAGACAGTAGTGTACAAACAGATGATGAAGATGAAGAGGAAAGGTATCTAATGTCCAGAAGAAGAAGGACTCGACGTAGTGTGGATTGCAGTGTTCAGACAGATGATGATGAAGATAAAGCAGAATGGGAACAACCTGTCAGACGGCGACGTTCTCGGTTTTCCAGGCACTCTGAATCAGGTGCTGATCCTAAAACACAAACTTCAGCTCTAACTGCCAAAGTTGCATCCTCAAGTATTGCCATCCAGACTATTCAGGATTGTTCTTGCCAAACAGAGATAGATCAGCTAGGGAAAATCTCCCCAGCAATACATGTCACTGTGTCAGATCCCAACAAAGTTGAAATTGTTCATTACATATCTGGTCCAGAGAGAACTCAGAAGGGACAAAGCTTAGCTTGTCAGACAGACCCTGAGTCCTACTCTCAAGGTGTGGTAGTTCCACAAATTAATGTGGCGACCACCATTAGCCCATATTCCAGCAGTGCACAACTAGTGGGGTCAGCAGATCCAGTATCCTCTCGTCAACAAGGCATTTCAAAGTTTGAGAAACGTAAACCAGATCCTTTGGACATTGGCTACCAGCAGCACCATCTGCACAATGAGTCTCTGTCCAGTGTGATTCGGCAACCACCCAAATCCCCTCAGGTTCTATATTCTCCTGTATCTCCTTCATCACCACACCGCATCATAGAGACATCCTACTCATCTAGCGAGAGGCTGAATAAAGCCCATGTTACGCCACAACAGAAGTCTTATACAGCTGAATCACCACAGAGGCACCAGAGTTTACCCCGGCCAATGAAGAATGTCCAGAGATCGTTATCAGATCCCAAGCCTCTCAGTCCTACTACTGATGAGCAAACAAAGGCAAGGATGTCCCTTTACCAGCAACAAGCACTTCAAAGTCAGGTATGTGATGCATTTTCTGTTTTTGGTAAAATATTTTCAAGGCATATATCATATTAGTTATGGAAATGTTTGTAATAAGCTCTTTTGCAATAATCTATATTTTATGCATGCATGACTAAAATGTCATCTGATCCTCTTATAAAAGTGAATGTCTTCTATTTGGCATAATTTCTAATCACTTAACTGGTTTGAGATATTTATGCTGAAATCTTAATTTTTCCAACACTTTTCTGACACTATTGATTAAGTTTCTAAAGTTAATATATTTGTAAAATTGTGAGATATTAGTATTTATAACATTATTATTTGAGAAGTGGTTTATCTAAATATCTGACTGTATTTAACCATTTTTTTGAGTTTGATAAATGCTTAGACCATAATTAATGTTTCTGATTTAAATCTTGTTTGTCTATGGGGCTAATTTTCATTAATTTCATCATTTTCATTAAAAATAATAAGTAAGTGTTGAACAAGAGAAAAGGTGATTAAATAAGTCAAAGTATTCTGTAGTATTGAATATGTTTTCATATTGGAATTTAAATTGTTGACACAATAGCTATGATGCCTTAGCTGACACAGATTTCTAGATAAATGGTGCCTTGATTAGATTGTATATTTATTCCTCTGAATGCCTTATATTGCTGATATGTACTAATATAATTAATACCCAGCACTGACAACAAAAATATGAAGTATAAAATCTGTAGACTGTTGATGGGTATCTGCTCTGATTTAGTGAGCAGAAAATGCAAATGACTTGTACTGTAGATTACCATGGGATGTTTTTAGATAAGTACAGCTAATTACTGGGAATCAGGAAGTACAGAAGTGTTTACAGGATATGCAGTATTTCATGAATGATACTGAATGATACTGTAATAAAGCCACAAACCCCATTTCCAGTTTGGACACTTTCTAAAAATACAATAAAAACTAAAATCTGTAATTTGTTAATTCACTTGAGCTTTTATTTAACTGATAAAAGTACATTCATAATATCAAAACATTTCAAAACATTTTCAAATCTAAATCTAAATAAACCTAATTGTATTTTGTAAATATAAAAAAATAGAATGTGACACCTGCAACATACTAAAAAAATTAGAACAGAGGCAAAATAAGACAATGCCACTTAATGGGCCCTACTTCTTTAAGATGGCTACTGTTTTCAACTATACAGTTGAAACAGTTTCTTGATTTGGAAAAGTCATTTCTTTTAAAAGAATAGATTTATGTTCTGTAGATTATTATTTGTTATTATTTGTAATTGAAAATTTTACTTTTATTTCTAAAATTATCAATTTTAGTAATAATATTTATATTATAATACAAATACTTCCTGTGTGCGGGGCACCGGCCAAATGAGTGTCTGTGCAACTCCTGCTTGAGGCTGCTGAGGCAGCAGGATGCAGGGCTCTGCACCCTAGACATACCCATGTTTGTTGGTAGTATATCAGTATTGTTTTTTGACCTCATGTGATTGGATAGTTCTCAGTGAATCATTAGTCAGCTCATTAGTTGAGTGGCACTGCAGGAAATAATCTATGAAGTTTCAGCTTGGCACAGCATTTCTTCTAAATAAAAAAAATCATCTTTAAAAAACCCTCTCACAAACCATTCAACTGAAGCAAAAAGGATTAAAGAACCTAGAATTTCATTCAGTATTTTTAATGTTACTATTATTTTCTAATGATTCATATATTTTGGGCCCTTTTACATTAAATATTGCTTTATGCTTTCAGCATTTTTCAGCTTAAGTCCCACATTACTGACTAATTTACAGTCCTACCTAAAGTTTATCACCAGTGGACACTAGTATATAATAATACTATGTTATCACTATGGATATTTCACACAAAAACACTTGTTTTTGTCTTGATGCTATTACAGAATAACTAACATTGTACTTTGATTTTTGCATGCTTTTTTACCCATCCCCTCACCCTGGCCCCTCTATTTACCTCTGTCCTTGCAGTTGTTGGCACTCCAGCAGAGCTCCCTCCTGAGGAAGGTTAAACGAACTCTGCCAAGCCCTCCCCCTGAGGAGACTCAGCTGTCAATGGTCACCCATGCCCTGCCCCAGATGTATGTGCCCTCTCTGCCCTCTCTGAAGGTGGGTTCCCGTCCAGGCCTAGCAGCCAAGGCCAGCCTTCTGAAGGACCTGACTCATGAACTAAAGGCTGTTGAGCAAGAATCAACCAAACTACGAAAACAGCAGGCTGAGTTGGAGGAAGAAGAGAAAGAGATTGATGCCAAACTCAGATACCTGGAGATGGGCATTACACAGAGAAAGGAGACTCTTGTGAAAGAGAGGGAGAGGAGGGAGTTAGCATACTTGCGCTGTATGGGGGACACACGAGACTACGTGTCAGATTCTGAACTGAATAACCTTCGGCTGGCAGCTGCAGCCACATCTGAGAGTAATGGGCTTCTGACCAGACCAAGCACAGCACCACTCAGTCAATTTAGCAGTGAACTAAACACTGCTGCACAGTTTCCCCCTACATCATCTTTTGTGTCCTACCAATATCCTCAGAGCCAATCAACTGCAACAACCCTACATGCCTCCACATTCCAAAGCAGTGGATTCAGCCAGCCGCCATATCCTACAGTCTCCCAGGCACAGGCTCTACCCCAGCCCACACCCTTACAGACCCTACCCCATCATCCTACCTCATCTTATCATGCTCAGGGGACTTTCCCCTCCCAGAGTTTCCCACCAAGCCAACCACCGTATCCAACAGAGCATACTGTGCTACCTCCAACTGGATTCCAGCCACCTCCTCAACCACCTGTTGTTCAAACTCCTTACCCAACCCACACCACACCATACCCGAGCCAAGCCCCACCCTACCCGGTCAGTCAGACAAGTACATACCAGCCACTGGCAGACATACTAACTGTCCATCAGAGACCACGGCAAACCTCACTGGCTGACCTTGAACACAAGATGCCCACTAATTATGAGGTTATAAACAATCCTTCTGTTGTAGTAACCACTGCCCAAGATTCTGCATATAGCCAGTCTGGTTTGGTTCCATCTTATGGTCAGTACAGTACAGCCATTGCAAGTACCTATGGGCCATACTCCACTTCAGGTTCAAGTACGTATGGTGGGTACTCAACTACCACAGCAAGTTCATATGGGCCATATACAACAACTTCAGCAAATAGTTATGGTCAGTACACTACAACCACACCTAATACCTATGGACACACAACAATCACAGGCAGCTCCTATGGACAGTATACTACAACTGTTGCCAACACATATGGACAGACAACACTTTCTGATCATATGCACTCAGTGGACAGTCCCTCTACTTATACTGGTGATGGCCTATACAGTTCTTCCAGCTTGGAGCAGAATGTCCCTAGAAATTATGTAATGATTGATGACATAAGTGAGCTAACCAAAGAGGGCATGGGCACCACCTCAGACCCACATCGCAGTGAGGGCTATGGGCGCCATGGAGGAGATGGACTCCACACACGAGGGGGGAGCTCCTACGGCAGACCAGAGGACGAGCGTGATGCAGAGATATACGACCATCACCATGGCAGGGGTAAGAGCACTGGCAGCTACCAAGCACGAGGGCGAGATACGCATGGCCGGGTAGTGGGCAGCAGTAGCATGGGTGGGGGATCCACATATTACTGTGATGACTACAAGCACTCATCAACAACAAGAGCAGCCCAGAGGCACTCCTCAAAGACCCTGGCCCCAGTTGTAATGTCTACCAAGAGGAGCAAGCATCGTAAGCAAGGCTTGGAGCAGAAGATCTCCAAGTTCTCTCCAATTGAGGAAGCTCGTGATGTGGAGGCTGATCTGGCCTCATACACCATGAGCACCTCTACTACAAGTGGTTATGGTACAGGTTCTCATTCACGAAAACTCCAAGATGAAATTTATGGGCTGCGACAAACCATGTATGACAAGCATCGGGGCTACTATGATGATGAACATTTATATGGCTATGGCAGGTCCCGCTCAGCTGGTTATGGCATGGATAAGATTTCTCGGGATACAGGCTACCGAAGCAGATCTTATGAACGGGACTATACAGATCAGTCATACCGAAGCAGCTATGGCCGAAGTGGGCGTCCCACATTGCGCTCTCAGTACTCTGAAGAAGAGAGCCCTCTTAGCCCTATGGGGAAGTTAATGGGCAGTAGGCAGGCCTGCTACGATCCATCTTACTCATATGGGTCAAGTCACTCTCTTCCTGATGTACAGGACCATATTCGAGACCTGCCACGGACCCATGTCTACAAACCTGATGATATGTACATAATAGACGATATGTATTGCGCTGTCTCTGACAGTGAAGGTAATTCGGTGCTGAATGCCAGAGTCACTGTCTACTTTAAACATCCCCCACCCACCCAGACAAAGTGAAAGTTCAAATAGCAGATATAAAGGAGTAAAAGCCCAGTGCATGTCTATGTTGTGTCTTCAGGCAACCAGCTTTTATCAGAATTGCTTAAGCTTTTGTCTGACCTCTTTCCTTACATATTTTTATTTTTATGCATGCTTTATTACAGATCATCTCTGCATGACTTCCCAAAATGCCTGTGAATTGTGAATAATCTTTCATGTGCTTTGGTAAACAGTGTTTTTTATTTATGTGTCATTTTATATAGCCTTATTTTGCTTTGCAGTGCTTTGCTTGGATATTAAGCTGTTTTCTGTTTTACTCTTTAAATTTTTTTGCACAATCTTTGCATTCATGACATTTTCATCAATTGGAAATTGATTGTGATGTACTTTTGGTTTCCAAAGCCTACCATCTTGGCCAGGAGGAGACTGACTGGTTTGAGAAGCCGCGAGATGTCCGTGGTTCCCGCCACTATAGCAGCAGCCATTCCTCTTCTGGAAGACGTGGCCATGTCAAACACACATACCATGACTATGAGGAACCTCCAGAGGAAGACCTTTGGCCACAAGATGACTATGGTCATTCCCGCCACACATCTTCTCGAGAGCACCGTCACCATAGTAGTGGAAGTTCTGGTAGACACGCTTCCTCCCGCCACTCAGATGAGCCTCGTTCTTCTCGATCATCTCGCTCTGCAAAGGACCCATCTATAAGGCATGAGTCTCGTTCTATGTCCTCTTCTTCAGCAAAGAGAGGAGACTCTCGCTCTCAGGGCTACCACTCCTCTGATTACTCCCGTGACCCTTCTGGGCACCACCATGGCTCACGCACTGGGAAACAGTCTTCCCATCACCAAAGTTCTTCTAGCAGGAAGCAACAAGACCTCCAAGGCCACCTATCATCCTCTAGACAGATGGGTTCAGCTGGCTCAGGGCAAAGGGCTGCAAGTGGACCCTCCAACTCAAGCAGGCAGCCTGGGTCCCAGCAGCTAGCTGAGTCACAGCAGAGCCAGCGAACACAGTTACAACAGCAGGCACAGACATCAGCAGCTCGGCCTGGACAGCAGACACCTGCAGCAGGTGCTGTGCAGTCACAGCCAACACAAGTTCAGCAGCTACAAGCCAAACCTGGCCAGACAAGTCCTGCAACACGGGCACCTGCTGCAGGAGTGCAACCACCACCTGCTGCAGTGAGTAGTTTTATTCATGTATGATCTATTGAATTTTCTTCTGGATAAATTATAATGATGTCTTTTTCAGTAACAGTCTCTAATCTTTTAGCATTTTTTATAATAACTGTTAGAATGGGAATTTGATTCTTTTCATATACAGTAACAATCAGGCGCTGATTTTTGAGTAGTTGTTTCTGGCTTGCAGGCTGTACACCACAAGGTTTTAGTAGTGTTGTGGTCAGTATTTTGCACAGGCCAGTTTTTCTTACATATCTATAATATGCAGAACTGATATATACATTCACTGTCCACTTTAATCAGAACACATTTACACCTGCTGATTTATGCAGTTATCCAAGGAATCATGCAGTAGAAACATGCAGATACAGGTCAAGAGCTTCGGTTAATGTTCACATCAGAATTGGGCATCAGAATTGGGACTAAAGGTGATCACTCGACTTTAACCTTGACATGGTTGTTGGTGCCAGATGGACTGGTTTAAGTTTTTCAGAAACTCTAGAGACTGCTGTGTGCAATAATTTTAAGAGGTCAGCAGTTTTTGAAATATTGTTCAATTTGTTCAAATTATTGTCCACTTTTCACTGTCCTTAGCTTGCACTTAATGTCTGCTGTTGTTAATGTATGAATTTGTTAAAAAAAACACTCAACATAATGCCTCAGTACACACATCTACTTGTGTTAAAAGTCCATTAATATTTAGCACATCATGGCTGTTGTATACAGTGAAATTGTAACAATCAAACTCACATCTCATAGGATTGCATCGAAATTTGAGCATTCCTCCTAAATAATCAATTCCATAAATAAATATAGCACATACAGTATAACACATATCACATGTGCATCAGAATGTGCAGGCATGGATATGCATCAGCTAATTCATCTTTCAGTTAAGTACTAAGCTCATTTACATACAAGGGGCACCATAAAAAGCCCTGGATGGGGAGTTTTTGGCAGACAAGATAGTCAGATTTTATCTCTAATTGGCACTTTAAGGCTGACTGAATATGTAAAACAACCTAAAACACTTCTGAATTTATTTAAATGTAGCATGGGTGAGCTTAGCTTAAAAAATTACTGCACTAAGCCAGGTGCAAATAAGTACTCTCTTTTTTCTTGATTTTTTTTTTCTTTTATCAGATGCCTTTTTGCTATCCAATTTTCAATATTACCACGCCATAAAAGTCTGTGCATGCTTGTGAGTAGGTGTGTTGGTTTCTATTTTCTTTTCTTTTCTTTACTTATGTTCTTCTTTAGCTCTAACACTCATGCTTCCTCCATCTTTGAATTAAATGGTTCTAGTGCTAGATATAGTTAATCATGTTTCAATTTACTTTCTATTCTGTTAATAGAGCGACACGGTGGCTCGGTGGGTAGCACCGTCGCCTCACAGCAAGAAGGTCCTGGGTGCGATCCCCGGGTGGGGCGGTTTGGGTCCTTTCTGTGTGGAGTCTGCATGTCCTCCCCGTGTCCACGTGGGTTTACTCCCGGTACTCTGGTTTCCTCCCACAGTCCAAAGACATGCACGTTAGGTTGATTGGAGTTTCTAAAGTGGCCCTAGTGTGTGAGTGTGTGCGTGAGTGTGTGTGTGTGTGTGTGCCCTACGATGGATTGGCGCCCTG
>JAOVVG010000036.1:8210949-8221216 GCA_028566375.1 Leptodoras nelsoni | reverse complement strand
GACAGTATTTGTTTGTTATATATCTATATATATATCTCTATATATATCTATCTATCTATCTATCTATCTCTCTCTCTCTCTCTCTCTCTCTCTCTCTCTCTATATATATATATATACACTCCACCTCACCCCCCCCATCACCACCATGCACCTTGGGCAAATTGGAGCTACCAATTGGACCTACTAGTTTCCCCCCTTATATATAAGAAACAAGACATACCAAACATTCCTGTCATGAATGTAACCATTATATAAAAAATGGCATTAAACCCCTAATAAACAAACTTGGGTTTGGGAATTCCTGTTAATAATGTTTCCTTGCTGTTCAGATAACTCTTTTTTTCCTATGTCTGTTTTGCCCTCTAGGTGGACCTCACTCTGTATCAGTCACCCAGTGGCTCTTAGGCTCAGCAGTTCTTTGCAGGATGGGTTTTGGTGTCTTACAGAGTAAGTATGTTTACTGAACAACCATTTCTTTTTTGCTGTGGTTCTCTACCCCTGTTCATTGCATTTTGGATGTAGAGGCTAGTTATACCTCAAGCCTTAATAATTTACTTTTATGTAGTGAGAATCATGATATTCTAGAGCCAGTAATTTCTCCTGTGGTCAAGATAGTCTTCCAAATCAGATGGTAATGGTTGATGTGAAGATGTTTCTATTATTCTATTACTACTATATTTTCAGGATACGTTTACAGGTTGTACCTTAATAGCCTGAATCCGCCTTGATATAAACCAGAATTCTAGCTTCTACGTTTACAGTTACACCCTTATCCAGAGTGACGTACATTGATCTCATTTATACAACTGAGCAGTTGAGGGCCCAACAGTGGCAGCTTGTTGGTGCTGGGATTTGAACTCATAACCTTCCGATCAGTAGTCTTGTCTCAATGTCTTAACCGCTGAGCTAAGCCACACTGTATTACAGCCTGGTATATATTTTTTTCATCAAAATCTCGTGATAGGACACTAATATGCTACTTTCTGATTAAGCATCAGTTCAGATTTAGTGCTTTAGTCAAAATGTTTCCGTATCTAGTTACTTTTAAGTGAATTTTACATGAATAAGGCAAGGCAAGGCAAGAAAAAAACTTCTCTAGTGTACTTTATGAAATAAAGGCTCTTGCACAGTGTGATTCACCTAATCGGCTTTGCTTTTAGTTAATTACAGAGGCTCTCTTGGCTACGGCCAGGACAGCATCTTCTCCCTGCCTGGAAATATCGGCACCCAAGATGTCAAAGATGTACAGGTAAAGATAGCAATGTAAAATGGCTATTATTATTATTATTAATATGGTTATCACAAATTTAGAGCAATTAATAATAATTGTTATAATGGAGAATTGCATGGAATGCTAAGCAGACCCTATGGCAGGGGTGTCCAATCTTATCCACGAAGTGCCAGTGCGGGTGCAGGTTTTCTTTCCAACCAAGTAGGAGCCACACCTCATTCCACCTGTTTTTAATCAGTGGATCTAATCAATGGATCTTGGCTTTCAGTAGTGTGTGGCTTCTGCTTGGTTGGAAAGAAACCCTGCACTCACACCGGCCCTTCGTGGATAAGATTGGACACCCCTGTCCTATGGAATCTAATATTATTTATCAGGATATGTTTTTATGTTTGTTTACCATTTTAATATGCATCAAAAGAGGTTTCTGTTCAAATACAGCACATGTTCTGAAAAATGGCATTAACCTCACTTATATTTTTTTTCTGTTTGTATTCTAGTTTGCTGTTGAGAGCATTTTAAAGCGAGGTGACTTCGACAGGGAAAAAGTTGTTGTTATCGGGGGCTCCCATGGAGGATTCTTGGCTTGTCACCTAATTGGTCAATACCCAGACTTTTACAAAGCATGTGTTGCTCTGAATCCAGTCACCAACGTGGCCTCCATGATTGGCAGTACTGACATTCCTGACTGGTATAATATGAGAACAGCTGGTGTTGCTCTCGTTTTCTGTTCGTATTTCTCTGTCTTTTTCTCTTCTGTTTCTCTGGGGGTTGAAAAAAAGCGGTATTGATTGTAAGACGAAAAATGTATTTGCCCATAAAAAGCTTGATTTAAAGGGGATTTGTGGAACACTACAAAAAATGATCTGGTATATTATCAGTGAGAAATAGTTTATTTACCTGTTTATTGATTGCTTCTCAGTTCTGCTTTTAATAAGCAAAGAAATCTCAGAGATTCAGTTAGAGTGAAGCACAATCTTTGTTGGGTAACGCCTGTTTTTCAGGCAGTTTTTCACTTCTTCTTTTGGTGTTTTGTGTCTGGCGTGCAGGTGCATGGTGGAGGCCGGATTTGATTATAACACTAACACCATGATGAGCTCTGCTGTGCTGGAACAAATGTTAAACAAGTCACCCATCAAACATATCACACAGGTCAGTTTGTGTTTTGTTTCAGTGTGTGTTTTGTATATCAACCATATTCACTTGCTTAGTCGCATAGACTCTCTCAGCCTCTCTCAGCTGCTGCAGCTCAGACAGAAAAATAATGTTTGTTTTGTTTGCAAATGCCAAAGAAGGCTTATCTTTATAAAACATGAGCACAACAGTTTAAATCTATAAACAAAGAAAACATGCTTCAAGAAATGTCACGATCACTAACAAAAATACATCTTTTGTTTTTCTGTAGTTTATTTCCAAATGTTACTTTTCTAAAAATGTTTGTATATCAGTAATGAAAGCAACAAATTACATAACAGAGCACTTTTCAGACAAAAACATATAATGAAGGTTGCTGGGTTTTGCATGCAATCAAAAGAAGTAAGTGTGACAGTCAAAGTCTCCAGAAGAGCTGTGGCAGATTCTCCAAGATGCTCCAAAAAGCTAATTACTGTACAGTACGATGCAGAAGTCTTTGGCACATGCAAAGACTCGCTGTAAAGCAAAGATGCCTTTGAAAATAATGATGTTTCTACATAAATGAAAACACTATATATAAAGTGCAGTAAACAGTAATAAACTAAAGAAAGTCAATATTCGATGTGCCTTTTTTATTAAACAGTGTTCACAGGAACAACATGTGCAGTTTTATAAGGAAATTAGCTTTTAAGTTTTACTGAGTGTCTTAGAGAATCTGCCACAGCTCTTCTGGAGACTTTTGCACAGTGCCATAGCTTCCACAAATCACAGTGGAAAGGTATCCTATAGTTAAAACCATTTTTAGGCACATAAAGTAACATAAATTTGCCTTATTCCAGTAGCATTTACCAGACAAAAAATTATAAAGATGAATGAAACCAATTGAATATTAAATATTACTGTGTACTGAACTGTTTACAACCCCAATTCCAATGAAGTTGGGACATTGTGTGAAACATGAATAAAACAGAATACGATGATTTGGCGATCAGGCATCAAATTGGCATCAGGCATCAAATTCAAAATTTTTGCAAAAAAACAATAAGGTTTATCCATTTGAACATTAAATATCTTTTATTTGTAGTGTTTTCAATTGAATATGGGTTGAAAAGGATTTGTAAATTATCATATTCTGTTTTTATTTGTTTTACACAATGTCCCAACTTCATTGGAACTGGGGTTGTACAACGGATGTGATTAGGAATATTTTTTATATTTTTAAGCCTAGATGGAAGGATTATAGATAAATGTCATTTAGGAATACTAGATTGTATCTGAGATGAAGGCACCGTTTAAAACTTGGGAAAATGTGTGTGGGTTTATTAAAGCTTCAGTGCATACAGCCTGGATGTTATCACCTATGTCAGAACCACTGAACTCTAAAATCTGCAATCCATGCCTAAGCAAGCCCAAGGTTATGTATATTTACCCAAATAATGTCACTTGCTGAGATCTTTATCCAGGTTCAAGGATAAGAACATTTCAAAGGATTAAAAAATTCATTCAAACCCACGGTATTCTACAAGAAGCTCATAAAATGGTAGATTGATGTAGCATATATATTTAAGCAGTCTTCTCCCAGTACACAGAATTTAGAATGGGGTACAGTTTATGCAATATAGAAAATGTTTACATATTAAGCTTTTTGTGTCTGTCCATAGGTAAAAACTCCTGTGCTGCTGATTTTGGGAGCGGAAGATAAGCGTGTGCCTAGTAAGCAGGGCATTGAGTACTATAAAGCTCTGAAAACTTTGCAAGTCCCCGTCAGGTAAAAAAAAAAAAAAGAAAAGTCATCTTAATAATTAATATTTAGACAAAATAAATTCTTCTATGGTGATACTTATAAGGAATATTTGTACAACATGAATGTAAATTTCACAAAGATTTTACATAATATGTAGTGTTATTTTCTATGAATTTGTGAATTTCTATTCATTTAATCCATATATATATATATTTTTTTTTATCCATAGGTTGTTATGGTATCCTGAAAATAACCACTCTTTGTCCAAAGTTGATGCAGAATCCGATGGATTCATGAACATTGCACTATGGATCATCCAACACCTTAATCTAAAATCACCATAGACTGTGTTATATATGTATAATGGCCTTAGATATTCAAATGAAAATATAGGCGATCTGAAACTCCAGTTTGTTGTTAGGTCTTTAAGTAACGCTGATAAGTAAGGATGATAACTTCATACACTAATGTCAAGTTTTACTTGAAGTTTAAAACAGACTGATCCAACATAAGGAACTGGATTAAACACAGAAGTGTATTCTAGCCATTATCTTATGGCTGCTCTGACAAATTATCTTTGACACTATGATTTACTGTACTGGTGTATTTTCATTCTCTCTCTCTCTCTCTCTCTCTCTCTCTCTCTCTTTCTGTCTCTTTCCTGTCAGTGATGCATACACTCTGGATGTTCCTTTTCATAATAAACATGTTTAAAATGTGTATTTCTTTATTCTACATTGTCTGATGTTTTTTTTTTAAACAGCGATACTATCACAAGACTTTCATGACACCTGTTCCAACAGAGCAGATGAGGTTCGGGAAAGAACGGCTTCAGTTTCTGAAAGCATATATTTATCTTGCTTTTGGTTCTTCTTACATGCTTTACACTACAAATAGTTACTTTTATCCAGTGTAGTAAAACATCTTTTTCTGTTCACGCTACCATATGAACTGCACAGCTTCCATAAAGCATCATGTATGAAGGTGTGTGTAATATCTAAAGACAAAAAAAAGCCCTTTTACCTTTTGAGATAAAAGATGAAGTAACTGTGCCTTTTTTGTGAGGTCTTTGGTCACATGGCTTGACCACCTGTGCTTATAATTAGGGTGATTTGAATGCACTCCATGGTTGAATGTTTTCACTTCTGTAAATGCCCGAATACAATGTGAAGCTGTCTTTTATTACGTTCCTTACTCATCGGTCAACTTCTAATCTAAAGGTAAAGATGCAGATGCTCGTGGTAAGTAATGATTTGTTAAATATTGTATATTCAAATATATGAAATGAACCAGGAAATATAAGAAATGTGGCTATAGAAAAGAGGTTTGATTGTATTTGACATACTGAGAGCAATAATTCTTGGCATGTCACTTTTACATTACTTAACATAACATTACTTTTCCATAAAAAAAATAAATGTTACACAAAAACAGAAGTAAATGTGACAGTCAAAGTGTCCAGAAGAGCTGTGGAAGATTCTCCAAGACACTGAGTAAATATAGCCAACCCGTGCAAGAGTCTCAAGAGAACCATGGTTAAATGATTGAAAATACATGCAATATATGATTATATATTGGAATTTTATGTTTCTCAACAATATTGTCATGTACCTTAATGATTTCATAAAACTATGTTGTATATATATATATATTTATTTTTTTTATTTTTTTTAATTTTGTAAATAATATTTTGTAGCTGCAGTTTCCCATTTTTTCTATGTATGGTAACTTTTGGGACACCCTGTATTGACAAACTGCTACTGAGATGTTACACACACTGATCAGCCATAACATTAAAACCACCTCCTTGTATCTACACTCTTTGTCCATTTTATCAGCTCCACTGACCATACAGGTGCACTTTGTAGTTTTGCAGAAAGAGACTGTAGTGCATCTGTTTTTCTGCAGACTCTTTTAGACCCCTTTTATGCTGTTCTTCAGTGGTCACCATAGAGCAGGTATTATTTGGGTGGTAGATGATTGTCAGCACTGCAGTGAGTGACTGGTGTTTGTGTGTGTTGTGCTGGTATGATTAGATCAGACACTGCAGTGCTGCTGAAGTTTTTAAACCCCTCAGTGTCACTGATGGACTGAGAATAGTCCACCAACCAAAAATCTCCAATCAAATGTCCTGTGGGTAGGACCCTGTGACCACTTATGAAGGACTAGAGGATGACTAACACAAACTGTGCAGCACAGATGAGTTACTGTCTCTAACTTTACATCTACAAGGTGGAGCAACTAGTTAGGTCTAATAGAGTGGACTGTTAGGGTTTAGGAACTTCAACACTTCACTGCAGTGCTGACAATCATCCACCAGCCAAATAATACCTGCTCTGTGGGGGTCCTGACAAAGTCTGCAGAAAAACAGATGGATTACAGTCTCTATCTGTAAAACTACAAAGTGCACCTGTATGGTCAGTGGAACTGACAAAATAGACAAAAAGTGTAGATACAAGCAGGTGGTTTTAATGTTATGGCTGATTGGTGTACATACAATAGCCATACATTCACGTACAATATTTAAAAGTTTGGTAAACTTGCAGCATGAGAGTACAAAACAATTATCCACAGAGATAGGGCAGAAAAAAAATGTAATCTAATATTCCAGCAGTATTAGTCTAGGAGTGCACTGTATTACATCTAATATGTCTCTCTCTCTACGTCTAGGTCATGTTTGGCCCAGGATTGTACCTGTTTTTTTTACTGGATCTACTCAGTTTGGTCAAAACAATGAACCCTAAATTCTACCCTTGTGACAATAACACTGTCAGCGATGGAAGCATACATTTAGACTGCAAGCACAGAGACCTCACAAGCATCCCTAAACTAAAGTCCCGCTTTATCGTCTCATTAAACCTGAATGAAAATCGAATACATCAAGTAAAAAGCAGTGATTTCTCAGCTATTCCCAATCTTCGGAATCTAAGCTTAATGTGGAATTGTTTGCCTGGTCGCCTCAAGGCGTTGAAATTGCCTTCATGCCAAGTGATTATTGACCATGATGCTTTTTTTCATCTCAAAAACTTGACCCTCCTTTACCTGGCAGGAAACAGTCTCAAGACGATTCCTCCTCTACCCCAGAGCCTTCAGGTCTTGGGATTAGAATTTAACAACATTTTCCACATTGAACAACCCCTAGGAACACCTTTGCTCAAACAACTGTTTCTTGCCAAAAATTGCTACTATGCCAACCCCTGTTACGAATCATTTTTCATTGGTCAAACAGTGTTTCAGGAATTACCCGAGCTTCAAAACCTCACCCTGGGCTTTAATAATTTGAGCTCCATTCCCAGCCATCTGCCACCCTCACTGGAAAGTCTAGACCTGAGTGAAAACATGATCGAAGAGATCCGAGAGGACTCTTTTACAAACCTCACTAAACTCAGATTCCTTAATCTGCAGTGGAACTGCCAAAGGTGTGATCATGCAGCTCAACCTTGTTTTCCTTGCCCAAATAATTCATCCTTACGCCTACATGACAAAGCTTTTTTTGGGCAGAGAGACTCACTTATTAACCTTAGTCTACGAGGAAACTCGATCTATTCTATTCGTAAAAATCTTTTTGCAGAACTGAAGAAACTGAAGACACTTGACCTCTCGGACAATTTCCTCGCCTACAGCATACGCAATGGCACGTTTTTTGAGGAGCTTCAGGGTGTTGTATCCCTGAAACTTCTCTACAACTATCAACCACTGAAAACCTTTTCAAAGCTGATACTGTCACCCTCTATTAGCAAAATGAAGTCTTTGAGGAAGCTTTATTTAAGTGGGCTTTTCTTTCATCGGTTGTCTAACAATAGCCTTGGACCTCTGTTCATGCTCCCACAGCTTGAGTATCTTGAATTGCGCCTGAACTTCATCAAGTCTTGTAATCTAACTGCATTTAAAGAGCTGAGGTCCTTGAGAGCAGTTGTGCTTTCACAAAATATGATCTCCAACAACCCATACTACACAGCAAGCTCTGACATGGCCCTGACCCTGGACAGATATGAGAGAGATGACCACCTGAATGCATTTGAGTCAAAGCTCCAGATGAACTATTTCCACTGCACTGACAAACAATGTCCAAAAGGGTATTCGATGCAGTATTTCCAAAAGTGTTTCTGTTATGGAAAACTTTTTTTTTACCTATCACAAAACAATATCCCATGGCTGAATGTAAGTACTTTCAATGGAATGGAGAAAACTGTGTGCTTGGACCTGTCCTATAACTATATGAGTCAAGCCTTAAATGGCCAACAGTTCAATCCTCTGACCAGCCTGGTATACCTCAACATGGCACACAACCGCATTGACCTTTACTTTATTGAAGCATTCCAGGAGCTAAGGAGCACGCTTAAGGTTCTTGATCTCAGCCACAATGAATTCCATTTTCAAATGAGGGGAATAGGGCACCGCTTCACATTCATAAAAAATTTGGCTTCACTTGAAGTTCTTAGTTTAGCAAACAATAACATTGGTATGCGAATCTCCAACATTCTTTATAGTACATCTCTTAAGTGTCTGTTATTCTCTGGAAATCGTTTAGACATCATGTGGGACACCAGGGGAGATCAGTACATAAAATTCTTTTATGGCTTGACAAACCTTACATACCTGGACATTTCTGACAATCAGCTTAGATCATTTTCCCCAGAAGCAATAATTAACCTTCCTCCAAGTATCCGTGTGCTCAGGATGGACTCAAACCTGTTGAATTACTTTCCCTGGCAAAATATCTCAGTTCTCAGTCAACTGTGCTATCTGAACCTCAGTGGAAACTATCTTTTCAAATTACCAGACAGTGTGATCGACTTTGGTGTTAAGCTTAGAAGCCTGGACCTCAGTCATAACCGACTAAGTACAATTCCAGAGTCTTTCTTTAGTCAGGCAACAGGTCTTAACGAACTTATGCTTAATCACAACCAACTGAAGATCTTAGAGATGCACGCTCTGCCCCCATCATTACACAATTCCATTTGTACCACCTGCAAGCTAACATTGCATGCTAACCCCTTTACGTGTAGCTGTGCCACTTCCTGGTTTACTGAGTTTCTGCGAAAAATTCCTGCGGAAATCCCACACCTGACTACTGATGTCCGCTGTGGTTTTCCTGAATCCCAGACAGGAGTAAATGTCCTGTCCATTGATCCTCGCTCCTGCCAGGAGATCTTGGGCAGTATATCCTTCCTCTTTACGTTCCTTTTTATTATTGTAGCAACTTCAGTCCCCCTTTTGAGGCATCTCTATGGCTGAGACCTGTGGTACTGTTTCCAGATATTGTGGGCAGGACACAAGGGTTACACTTCACTTCGTGGAAGTGGCAGTAACATGAACAACCAGCATGATGCATTTGTGGTGTTTGATACAAAGAACAAGGCAGTGAGAGATTGGATCTACAACGAGATGTTGATTAACGTGGAAAGCAGAGGAAGATGGAAATTCCGACTCTGTCTGGAGGAACGGGATTGGGTTCCGGGAGTATCGTGCATTGAGAATCTACACAACGCAGTGTACAACAGCAGGAAAACTGTGTTTGTGCTGACTAACCAGGGTGGCTGTGCTTCTGTGAATGGAGTAATAAAGCAAGCCTTCCTTCTGGTGCAGCAGAGACTACTGGATGAGAAATTAGATGTTGCGATTATAATCCTCCTGGATCCTCTTTTCCCCAAGATTAAGTACCTGCAGATGAGAAAGAGGCTCTGCAGAAAGTCAGTTCTCTCCTGGCCTATGAACCCTCGAGCCCAGCCTCTCTTCTGGAATGACTTGCATATCGCTCTAGCGTCTGACAATGTGAGATTCTATGATAAGAAAGTCACAGAGAGCTTCCTATCTAATGAACTTATATAAATCAAGATGTCATGTTTATCCTAAATATACTAGTGCATCTCAAAAAATTAGAATATAGTGGAAAAAGGGTTTTTTTCATAATTTAATTTAAAATAGGTAAACTGGCATATCATTACATATGAAGTGACATATTTTTAGCCTTTTTGTGTTCATTTTGATCATTATGCCTTACAGCTCAGGAGAATCAGAAACCCAGTATCTCAAACAGTATATACAGGGGTTAGACAATGAAATTGAAACACCTGTCATTTGAGACCACAATAATTTATTAGTATGGTGTAGGGCCTCCTTTTGTGGCCAATACAGCATCAATTCGTCTTGGGAATGAC
>JAOVVG010000036.1:7782551-7792857 GCA_028566375.1 Leptodoras nelsoni | reverse complement strand
TAAATAGTTATATATATTAAGATTTTAAACAAGCAAATGAACAGTATTGCAATGTACAGTTTTGTATGAAATAAGAGAGAAATGGCTGCCAAACTTTGAAAAATCTCTTAATTAACTTGTGCCTCAAAGAGAATAATTCAATTTCTCCAATTCTAAAGCATGACGTGACTTTCTACATGTTTGATCGATTTGCACTCTAATAATATGAGTTGTCATGCCAGTAGTAAGGAGAAATCCAGTGCTTCGGATTGAGCTGCCAACAATGAGAGACCCTCTGGGTAATCCCAAGGATTGCAATTAATGGTTCTGGCTGCCTTTTTTTTTATCACACAGCAAAGTCTTCCAAAGACAAACTCATGCCCAATTTTCCCTCTGCTCTGGATGCAGCACAACTCTGAAAAAGATAAAGTGATTACTGAAGATGAATAAATAAACAAATCCAACAGACACCCGGTGAAATGACTCCAGTATAGGAGGCTCAGGTATATGAATAAGGCGAGTGGCTGCATTTTGAGTAGTCTGTCATGAATTGAGATTGGAAATAACCAAAGCATGCATGAGAATTTGAGCTGATTCTGGAGTCAGAATAGGTTTCTCCTAATGCTGTATTCTTCTGTGGTTAATGTGATGTGAAAAGAGCCCCTAATCTAAAATCACACTTAGCACACGGAGCTTTGGTTCTTTGGTGTTACGGCAGGTACAG
Source organism: Leptodoras nelsoni (assembly GCA_028566375.1). Taxonomy (NCBI): domain Eukaryota; kingdom Metazoa; phylum Chordata; class Actinopteri; order Siluriformes; family Doradidae; genus Leptodoras; species Leptodoras nelsoni. The sequence goes on along the minus strand of JAOVVG010000036.1, from coordinate 7,792,154 downwards.
AGTGGCTAGATCCAAGTGCAGAGCTCGACTAGGCTGAGGGAGAAATAATGGAAATGAAAATAAAGGGAAGGGGTTAAATAAATATATATTTATAAATTGGGGAATAAATATATACAAATGCAACCCCAGGAAAATAACTGGGAAAAATCGACAAGAAAATATGTTTGTGTGTGTTTTATCATTTACTTATTTATCCTTTCAAAAAAAGCGTGATGACCAGGAATCGAACCCGGCTCATCAGCGTAAAGAGACTGTGAGTTGCCGCTGAGCCAAGAAGAGAAATTTTAACAGTAAAGGTCGCTGTAGCAGTTTACAGGAAATATTGTCGTAGCGGTTTATAGCAAAGATTGTCACTACTCAGGGCAGCAGAGAGAGCTTAGTGCTTGAAATAATGGGCAGAGGAAAAGATAGGAGAATGTCCCTGCCCATATTACCTCAGACCGAAGTCCTACCCTGCAGTTTCCTCTGTACAGAGAGGAGACCAATTACTTCATGCTTCAGAAACACTGGAGCTGCTGGAGCAGCAGAGAGAGCGCAGTGCTCGATTAGATAGCAAAGGTAAAGATAGGAAAGTGTCCCTACAATATTACCTCAGACCGAAGTCCTACCCCATAGTCTCCTCTCTATGAAAAGGAGACCAATTACCTCACACCTTGGCGCACGTACCGGGAAAGAATATCACACTTAATTCATTAATATATTCAGTCATTCATTCATCGAGTAACTTCTATCTCTTGGTAATGGTCTTAATTGATCCAATAACAATAATAATAATAATAATAATAATAATAATAATTTATTCTTATATTGCACAAAGATGCTCACAGTTAACAGTACACAAAATAACACAGACAACAGGAAAAACAATAATGCACACAAAGGGAGGAGTATTTAAGGCTTGAGACAGAGGGCGCTGTGGCTAGGGCTGCCCACCGCTCCAGGCATGTGTGTTCACAGCCCCTAGTGTGTCTCACTGCACGGATGGGTTAAATGCAGAGGTTGCATTTCACTGTGTGCAAGCACAAGTGACAAATATGTCTCACAGATTTCTCACAGATTATATGCAAGTGTGTAGAGATATGTAAGCTTTAAGATTTAAATATATATAGTTTGAGAGAGTTAGATTGTTTGACCAGTGGTGGCAGAGAGTTCCAGAATCGAGGAGCAAAAGCTCATTCACCAAAAAACCTTGTTTTGGAAGAAGGGATGATGAGTAGCCCAGCTGTAGAAGACCTGAGAGAGCGAGAGAGCAGTTTATAGAGAAGAAGAAGATCAGACAGGTAAGACGGAGCGAGGCTGTTTATAGGTAAGAAGAAGAATTTTGAATTGTATGCAATATTTTACAGGAAGCCAGTGGAGATGTTGGAAGACAGGGTTAATATGTTGATTTGAGTGAATGTGGGTGAGAAGACGGGCAGCAGGGTTCTGAACCATCTGGAGCTTGTCTATGAAGTAAGAGCTGATGCCAGCTAGAAGGGAGTTACAACAGTCTAAATGGTTGGAGATGAAGGATTTTGGAAATTTAAATTGGGTTTTGCTATTGGGCTTTAAGTTAATATTGTTGTGTTTTGGGTTTTGCTATTGTGTATTGAGCTGTTTTGGGATTTGCTGTTGTGTATTTGATTTATTAAAATGTTTCTAAAATGCACTACTACCGGCTACACATAAATAATGTGATAATGTTTTTTCATCACATTTCTGATCTAACTGATAGCCCTCATGTGTAAGCACTAATCATGCGAGGAGAAAACAATGTACAGACACTGAAGCAAGCTGTGTTTGAAGCTTTAAACAAAAAAAAGTTTCTCTTGACATCCCTGCATTCTCCCTCTCTCTGTCTTCATCTCCACACATGATGAGAGGCCTGGTGATGCTCTAAATCGCCTGTCATGTCTGAGAACATCAGCTCTGTGACAGAATTTTTTTCTGTCTGACAGAGCTGCGCATCATAAAGCCGTCTGCAACATAGCAGGTAAACACCCACTCATTTCAGAGATACTCTCTCCCACACATAGCCATTTTTCCTTCGTATTCTAAGTGGTATTCAGGAATCGTTTTTTTTAGTTGCACTAAATTGCATTATAAACTGCAGCCTTGTCAAAAGTGCCGTCCGAAAAAATTCCAGCTCAAAAGATAACTACTACAACTGCAGAGTGAGAGTTGGTGTGGTCTATAAGATGAAAAACATACTTTAATTTCCTCTAAAATTGACATTCAACATTAAACAGAATGAAACCTGATCCACTCATAAGACAAAAAGTCTGACAAACAGGGCAAAGTATAAATAATGTATCTCTCTAGACGAACGCATTTTCAGTAATGTCCACCTGCAAGTCGGATTTTTCCAACTTTCCTACAGAGAGTTTGAGCCTGGCACTCGAAGATGTGCAAATGGCAAAGAATAAGAATTCCTCCCTGAAGGCGACTGAGAGGAGCGGAGTTAATGGTCTGTGACCAGAGCACGATGAAATCGATTTGCCAGCAAGCTTCAGCTGAAGAGGGCCTGGCGAAACCCACCTGGTTAAACTGTCACCAACAAAACAACAAGAAAAGACAAGAGGACAAAAGAACAGAATGAGGTATAATTATTTTTTTACACTGATTCTCTAACCTTCTGTTATTATCTAGATCTTTCTGGAGCTGAGTGTCGTATATCGGAGCCAAACTAGTTAAAAAGCACAGCTAGAGTTCTATTTTTATTGGCAGGATTTCATAATAACAGTGATCTGGGTTAAAAATTTGCACCTGCCAACTGTAGTTGAAGTAGTGAAGTAGCTGTAATAGGCTGCAATATTGCCTAGTGCAAAAGTTAAATCTCCCCTCTCTCTCTCTCTCTCTCTGTCTCAGTTTGTCTCTCTGCCCTGTGGCTGTGCCATGCTGGTAAAATCTGGGTAAAATAAGAGATGGAGTTTTTAAAGCACTCTTCCATAAGCTCAAGTTTCCAAAACACTGTAACACTCTCATTACAATATCATATTACCCTCCCTCTCTCTCTCTCTCTCTCTCTCTCTCTCTCTTTTTCTCTCTAGATACCGAACTGCTGCTGTCTCTCCTTGGGAGTACAGAAATGTTCTACAAAAACAACCCATTTTTGTATGAATATGTACATGCAAATGTGCATATGATTGTAACTCCTGGGCTTGGCATATTGTCTATGTGAAGTTTCTGTGCATGTTCGCTCTGTGGGTTTCCTCTGGATTTTGGGATCTATGCTAAATCGCCCCCAGGATAGGCTCTGGTTCCACCACAACCCTGACCAGGATAAAGAAGGTACTGAAAATGAATGATCTAGTAAAGTTATGTTGTGGTTTTGATGTTATTTTCTCTCTCCCTCTCTCTCTCTCTCACTTGGTTTGGTTCATGCTGGGAAGCAGGTGTGTGAGAGTGCATGCATGGTGAGAGTGTGTTTGATGGTGAGAGTTTCCGATTTCTTTCTTTTTTGGCTTTTTCCTCATGTAGTTAGTTTATATATAGTATAGTATAATATGGATGATGTCTCTTGATACAATGCCAACCCTGTCACTTTGCCATGGTCTAAGGTGTGTACCTGAGCTGCAAAAATCTGTTGAAAATGTTCTTCTTGCTGTTGCAAAGAAAATGAAATTCGACAAAATCATGGCTACATCATCCATGAATAAATCCATAGCTGCCTTTCTTTTTAAAGAAAATCTATTTAAGGATCTCATAGAGAACAGTCTCATAGTCATTGAAAATTTTGTTCTGGTTACTCCATTGTGTTCACCATCCTTACATATAGCACTCTCAAACTGCCCACCCTTTATCCCTATTCTGGAAAGCAAATTGTTTGGAAAACTGGCAAGCCAAAATTCAGCTTATTTATCTAAAATGTAAAAGCCAGAGTCTAAAACATATAACATCCTTATGGAGACAGTTGTGCTTTTAATTATAAGAGAAAAGTGTTCGTGGTCTATGCATGATCTATGTGGAGATAGGTACAATAAGTTCACAGTGAGCTAACACAAACACAGGATTCAGATGTGGGAAACGAACATTACAGGAAATTAATTTGGATGTCACCTGAATGAAGTACTGAGACAGTCAGTATTCAGGATAAATCTACTGAGCAGAAGGTAAGAGTGTAAAGATGCACCAATTGCAATTTTCTTGCCCGATTCCAATTTTCTTTCTTTCTAAGAAGTGATGCTGTTTTAGATGTTCATAGCATACCCATATTGTGCCTTGCACTGCACATTTTGATGTTTTCCTTGCTCTAAATCCTGCTTGCAATCATAAAGTGCAATCATTATAGAGCCCTTCATTAGCTAAGTGTTACAACTGGTCAAGCAGTACTAGTTCATAAGTTCATAAGATTGTTGAAAAGACTGGGAAAGTTGAGGAATGCTCAAAAAACATTCCTCAGATGAACAGCTTAATTGGAAACAGGTGAGTGTCATGATCGGGTATAAAGGGAGCATCCCTGAAAGGCTCAGACCTTCACAAGCGAGGTTCACCACTTTGTGACCAACTGCGTGAGCAAATAGTCCAACAGTTTAAGAACAACGTTTCCCAACGTGCATTTGCAAGTAATGTAGGGATTTCATCATCTACAGTCCATAATATCATCAAAAGATTCAGAGAATCTGGAGAAATCTCTCCAAGTAAGCAGCAAGGCCGAAAACAGAGGGGAAACACACCACAGTCCCAACTTTTTTGGAATGTGTTGCAGGCATTAAATTCAAAATGAGTGAATATTTGCAAAAAACAATAAAGTTGATCCATTTGAACATTAAATATCTTGTATTTGTAGTGTATTCAATTGAATATGGGTTGAAAAGGATTTGCAAGTCATCGTATTCTGTTTTTATTTATGTTTTACCTGACGTCCCAACCTCATTGGAATTTCGGTTGTAGTACTACTTTGATCAAACAGCACTAGTTTGATTTTCATGCGCAATAAGCCATACTGATTAAAAAGTAAACCAAAAAAGCTTGAAATATGTCACTTTATGACTTATCTTTTTTTTTATTAAATTATGAACAAATAAGAATGCTTTCATGATATACTAGTTTTTTGAGATGCACTAGTACATATCACTCTGTCACTCTGTTCAGCATACACCAATCAGCCATGACATTAACACCACGAATCCACTGACAGGTGAAGTGAATAACATTGATTATCTCATTTCAGTGGCATCTGCCAAGGGGTGGGATATATTCAGGCAGCAAGTAAACAGCCAGTTCTTAAAGCTCATGTTTGATCAGTGTAGTTTAAGAAAACAATATAAAGGGGTCTCTAGAGAACAGGAGATCCTGCTGTTATAAACATAAGTTACATACTTTTTAGAACCACTGTACTAGACAGACTAGCCCAATGAAAGGCTCTATAATTATGAGTACAAGCAGGAATTGGATTATGAGGAAGCAGAGAAAACATCGGTATGTGCATGGCACAATATGGGTTTGGTGTTAAGGAATTAAGAAAATGTGCTCATGATTAAAAGAAAACAAGAGACCAAACTGTTAACCATGCACACAAATCAAGAAATCATGGCACAAGTAAAAAAACAAAAAACTCATAATATACACATAATTCAACATAATTTTTATTTTTACCCCATCTGTATCCTTTCGTCATGCATGCTGGCTATCGTAAACAGTGAGCTTGTTGTCTCCTTCACTCATAATGCAGAACTTCTGCACTGAAGACATGGCTGTGACCGAAAGAAATCCCTACTCCCTCATTAGTATTGCACTATATAGAAAGAAAAAAAAACTAAAAACACTAAAAATAACTGAAATCAGACACTTCCTCATTATCAACATGCATCAGCACCGGGCTCATAAACAAACAGGCTGAGTGGCTGAGATCCGTACACATGTCAACTGAATTCTGAATTAAAGCACTGTGCTGTTCATGTGGGACTGTGATGCGCTCGCCCTGATGCACAGGTGTAAATGAATGTAAGTGACCTGCACAAAATCGGTTATACGAGACTGGTCACTGATTGTGGCCATGCATGCTGAAAACCTGATCGGTGCATCTCTCTAGATGAAAGAAAGGCACAAGAAACTGATGCTGATCACTCATAGGCACTAGCGGATAAGCTGTCAATAACTAATGTTACAGTAACTAATGTATTAGTAACTAATGTTACAGTAAACTAATGTTACAGTAACAAACAGTGCAGTGGGACACATACACATGGTCAAAAGTAGGAATATTATATTATTATAATAGCTTTTGAAATAATCTCGATGATACAATCGTTATACAGGTGAAAATTTCGAGAAAAACATTTTGATGTGGAAACATTTGTAAGATCAGCTATTTCGCCAAGCACTATCATCTGAGACAGTATTCACAAAGCAAAGCATCCAAATAAAAGGAAAGATCCAGGCATCACAGGGTGTCCGTTCTTTTTTCAAAGTCTGTCCTATTCTTTTCTTTTTTAGCTCCATCCTCTCTATGACATCCTTGAGGTTTGGTTCACTTAATATAAAAGGAAATTGAGCTGTGTTATCAGAGCAGAAAAAAACTTCAGGTTGTGTTCTTCCAGGAAACTTGACCAGACCAGTGAAGTAGAATGTGAAATATGGTGGAAAGGTCAATGCACTTTTAGTCATGGAACAGATTTTAGCACATGGGTAGCAATAATTACTACTAAAATAATTAGGGAACTGTTGTTTAAAGCAAAAATCAAAGAAGTCAGATTTATATTAGTTAGGGGTATAACAATACACTGTGTCATGATGCACCACGATGCAAATATGTGATGATGCTGTTTTTGAAGAGCAGAGGGCTGATATTAGTAATTATCTATTCCCCAAAAAACGTTCAGACAACACAATGGAGATGGGTGTATTGTTATAGGAGGAGACTGAAACTGCAAAACAGACTCTACACGCTGATCACACAGATCAAGAAACTCATCCACAGTCAGCTTTCTAACTTTCACAACTGGTTGCTGAATAGATCTTTTTGATGTTTGGAGAGTGTTAGATTTAATCAAATCATCACTGTATAAAATCCTGTTATGCTTGTTGTCAGCCTGCTACAAGGCCAGTATGTGCTGAGCAGGCCATGTAAAAAAGTAACGTTCCAGTGAGAACTTGGCTTTGAGGAAAACTGTTCGTGCTTCTTGCATCTCTCTGTGCCTCCTTTATCCTAGCTTTGCTGATAAGACATCTGCATTACATGTCTTTGTTCCTTGCATGCATACACTTAAGTACCAGAAAAACTGGTATACCAGTTAATACTTGGTGGGTCCCTCGCAGGATCTTGAAGGGAATATTGCTTGTTGATTCACCAGCACTGAATTCTTGTAGTCACGGTACACCTTTAAAACGCTCATATGTGAAAATCCAACCTTTGCTTCTACCTCCGAAATGTTACGACCCATCTCATGAGCTCCAACTATTAAACCGCGTTGAAAATCAAAAATTGTGATAACTTGCCATTATCATGTCGGAAATAACTATAGAAGCTAGATGTCTATCGCTTTATATATGCACTGGTAAACACAACCAATGACATGCATAGGTTGGTGATACTATGTATTTTGCAGTACTTCTGTGTATACAGTCTCATGTCTACAATCAGAGTTAATGTTAATGAAACCCCATTCCCAAGCCTCTAAAGGCAAAAAGAGGGAGATGGATGCAGTTACATTACACAATGTACAGAGCCAACAGAAGGTTTTCATGAGCTGTGGCCAATGATACATGAAATTAAGGTTCTATGCAGATACCCAACAGAACATTAAGCTACACTTCAACAGGACAGTTCTGCCTATATAGATGTGATTAATGTAAAACCTAACCTGGACTACTCAGAGCACTAGACTGGACAAATGTATACTCTTTCTCATACATAGTCACATATAGTACACATTTGCACAAAATTTGAGCAGTTAAATTCAGTGTTATAAGTGCCTTTGTTAGTGATACAGAATAATGTGCACTTCCATTGTGACTAGTGTTTTTTCTTGCCAAGTACATAAAACTCATTCTCTTTCCCATTCTGGTCTTCTCATGTAGTTAAAAAAAAGTGGATTCAAGACAGTGAGTGTAGCACTGTTGATAGTGTTGTTGTTACATGTGCACTGTCAGATGATTTGATACACACTCTATGTGATGGTAATACAGCTGGACAGAGAGTTATTGTGCTGCCAGAACCCAATGGAGTTGGATGATGGACATGATAAAGGACCAAATTGTTTGGAGCCTGAACACCTGTGACAGGCACATACAGAAGCTTTCTCCAACTACCATAATGCAATTAATCCATGCTATAGAAATACTTCTGGTTATTAATTACCTTTCTCTGGCATTGCATTACTACAGAGAGCAGTTAAGCAAGCAGCTGCAGAGACCACTCAGAAAATAATTAGCTCCGTCACCCCACCGCAGTGTGGTGGGCAGCCGACCTGGGTGAAAAGTCCTATTGAAGAGGAAGAGTGAGTACCCTTACTACATCAAATTTAAATTAGAGGAGATGGCGCCTGGGCATGGGCCAAATGTAACAGCACAATGAAATGCACAACTCGGGGGAGCATAGTAGCCAACAGCTACATCACATTCAGAGACGGATGTACTTAATGTACTTACACAAGCTCGAAACTTGTGGTCCTTTTTGGCAGTGAGTTCAGATGACCCACAACCAAACTGTCTGACGATCAGAATGTGATGCACGAGTGTGACTCTGAAGCAGTACTGAATGCACTGCAGACTGTTGTTAATGTATGCCCTACTGAAACTCTAGCTAGATCTTGTGGTATAGTCACCCAAGCGAGTGGCTGGGTTAACTCAAACTGCATCAACTGCATTAACCTGCGTTATTCACAATCAAAAGTGCACGGAAGGCATGCTTGCTGACTAAACGGAAAGTGCAGAACTACAAATGTGGAAATGAATGAGTCCAATACAAAAAAACGATTGTCTTGTTTTGAAGATTTTCACTTAAATCTGTGTTGTATGCAACCAAATATAAATGAAATGACACAAAGCTTCACAATGTATATGATTCTATAACAAATGTGGATTGTATCCCTACAACTGGGCATAATTAGCCCTTAATGAGATTATGTGCATAAGTGTAGGCACAGTGTATACAGAAATCCCACAGGCAAGACTAACCAAGCTCTGGTAAACATAGCAGTGAAGTGTGGTTAATCAGTAGAATTAGATATTGATATAGTTGGCTCAAACACCATTGCCAAAAGCCATTTACAAACACATTCTTCTATGTGCCACTTGTAGATCATGAATTGGATTTTTAGGCACTATCGTCTTCCATAATAAAATTGCAACTATTCTTTAGTGAATCAACTTAATCAATTAGGTTGATTCACTAAATAATAATTGCAATTTTATTACAGATGATAGTGCCTAAAATCCAATTCATGTTTCAGAGAGAAGGAGGAGTGACTCAAATGGAAGTTATTTGCAAAGACTAGCCCACAAAGTTGGTGTTCAGAGACTGGACTGCAACAATGGATATAGGACTTGCTCAGGATACAGTGCAAACATGTTGGTGCTACCAGAGACCAAGAACAATGAAAAATCAGTCAGTCAGTCATTTTCTGTACCGCTTATTCCCAGTTACGGGGGAGCCGGTGCCCAGCCGGCAACTCTGAGCGC
>JAOVVG010000036.1:7772157-7782451 GCA_028566375.1 Leptodoras nelsoni | reverse complement strand
CCACGCGAACACGGGGAGAACATGCAAACTCCACACAGAAATTTCCCAGGTCGCCCCACCCGGGGATCGAACCCGGGCCTTCTTGCTGTGAGGCGACAGCGCTATCCACTGCGCCACCGTGCCACCCACAATGAAAAATGTTTCTGTTATATAAAAGCATACATTCTTCCAAGGCATCTTCCAGGGCCAAGGCATTTTAGTTCACTGTCGACCACCACCAAACCCAGGGATCCATTCTACAAAGATGTGAGATCCATGGCAACTGGCTACACTGATTACAGAAGTACTGCTGCTACTATGTTACAACTAACAATTGTAGTCTTTACGCACTTTACACATTAAAGAACAAACATAACAGGAATAAAATATAGACATATTAACGTGAGATAATAATGCTTTCTCTGCCTCCATTCTAGCAAAATGAGTTATAAGCAGATAGCATAAAATACTAAAAACCATGACTTTAGGTTTGTAGGTATTCTCCTAATAATTATATTATAATGATTAGGAACCCCTATAAGTACATTGGGGAGAGGAAACAAACTGAAAATCACACTGTCAATAATGCAGGACTAAATAATACTAGCCATTTAACAGAAGATATAACCATGTATCAATGTTGCTTAGTGTCATAGTCCACAAAAACAGGCAGTGAATGCAGAGAGCTGAATAAAACCAAAATTTAATAACATGGGGCAAAAAAGAGAGTGGGTAAAGCAGGCAAAGTTTGTAACCAGAGATCAGTCTGAAACAACATATAATCCACAAGACCAGGAAAAAGGCAGAGTCAAAAAAGAGTCCACAATCATTCATGTAACAGTAATGAAAATTGACAATGAACTATGGTGTGTGTGGGTTATAAGTCCTGTGTGTAATCAGTGAATGTAAATCAAGTGCATGTGTCAAAGTTCCAGGAATTGGGAATGTAGAAGTGTAATCCATGATAATGGCGGACACATGCAATGCTGGGCAGTGGACTCCAGAAGTGGCGCAGTAGTATGCATGACATTTCCCCCCACATGGAGTCTACAGGGATGGAGAAAAGCTAATAGCCAGGAAGCAGACAAGACTGGACCTTATGGGGCGACCCTGAGGATGGGGTGCTGGGCGGTTCGGGTGCTCACAGTGAAACAGTTAGATTAGTCTGAGGTCCAAGATATCCTGCACTGGCATCCAACACTGCTCGTCTGGGCCATACCCCTCCCAGCATACCAGGTACTGTAGGCCGTTGACACAATGTCCAGGCAGTGTAATTGTGTGAGGGCAGCCAGAACCAAAGAGATTAGGAGAGGATATTTGCAGGTGACCTCATTAGACAATATAAGACAAAGATGAACCCAGCTGCAGCTGGCGAGGTGCATGGTCGAATGAATCTATACTGCATCACCTCAGTGATATAGTCATTCATGACTTGGGTTTCTGCAGGCAAGAGTGGGTATACACGAGAGCATAGAGGCATGGCACCCTCCAGGAGCTTGATGGGGCAGTCATAGGGATGATGTTTGGGGCGATTAGTAGCCTCCTGCTTACCAAATACCTCAGCAAGGTTAGCATGCACCTCAGGCACAGTATCAGGCAGGAGAAAAGCAGGTGCAGGAGTAATCATTTGAGCAGTACATATCAGTGGAGTAGGATGACCATGAGTGAAGTTTGCTGTCTACCCAGGAGATGACAGGGTTGTGAGCCAGGGGAGGCCCAGGGTGAGAGGTGTGCAGGGTGTGTGGAGCAGATATAGGGGGAAAGCCTGCGAATGGAGAGCACCGACCATTATGTAGACAGGCAGAGTGCTGTGAGTGATAGTGCCAGATCCTCCCGGATTGCTATCTGCTGCCGAAATCAAGATGGGGTGGTCAGTTGCTCTACTGGAAGGTTGCACTTCTCTGCCAGGCTGGTGTCTAGGACCAAGAGGAGTATGCAAGCGTATAAAGATTTTAAAAGCATGTGGTGACAATCACCATCAGTGTGCATGGCTGGTGCTCCTCAGTTCTGCAGTGTCAAGAACTGATCAGACCCACAGTAGAAGCAGAGCTCCTCATCTTGATGATGGTGTTGTTCCCCCTCAGAAACCAGAAGGGAGGTGAGCTGCATAGGAGCCTCATTACTGAGGGATGGGGCTGCTGGGGTGGATACAGTGTGTTTCTTGACCTCTGGGAGATGTGCAGACACAGTATGGTACAACAAGAGATACTGGTTGATCCAAATAGTTAAACTGATGAGGTTATCAAGGGAGGCACCAAAGTCACAACAAGCCAGTTCTTGTTGGAGGCCTCCTCATAGTCCATGACAAAATGAGATGAGTGCGGCTTCATTCCACCTGCAATCTGCTGCTAAGGTGTGGAATTCATGAACATAGTCAGCTGCTGATTGTTGTCTCTGCACCAACCGGAGTAAGGTCTTGCCACTTGCTGACCCCACTTCAGGGATGTTCAAACACTCAAACTGGTTCTCCTCTCCCTAGTGGGACCAGATAGCAGTAGCCCAAGCAACAGCACAGGCATTTAAAAGAGAGATTAAAAACACAAGATGACTCTGAGCTACCTGGTTGGTTGACAAAATACAGTGAGCACTGTAGCAAAACTTACAACTTACAGGAGGCAGGAGGGCATTGTGCACATGGAGTTGTGACTAGAGGCATAGTAATGGCTGTAGTATGCTGATCTAGCTCTTGAATGGTGGGGACCAGTGATGAGAGGTTCCACTGCTGGGCCTGAAGTGCAGCAATGGACTGAGAGATCATCAAGATCTGCTGGTACTGCCGTCCCAATGAGTGACTGTATGCAGCAATGTCATCCACTGCCACTTTAGCTCCTGTTGCTTCCTCTATGTATGGCACAACTGCAAACCTACCAAGACATGGCTGTGCACCTAAACTGACAGCCCAGGCAAGGAGGGCACTAATTAGAGAAGCACTCTGGTCACTCTGGAAGAGCTGTAGAGATCCACAGCTCAGGTGGGAGTATCTGTCCACAGGACAACTACTAGTTGTGTACTCCACAAGCCTGGCCTTTATGGAAGAGTAGCAAGAAGTAAGACATTTTTGACAGCCCTTTGCTACAAGTCTTGTAGGGGACACAGCAAACATGTGGAAGAAGGTGCTCTGGTCAGATGAGCCCAAAGTTAAAATTTTTGGCCTTAATGCAAAACACTATGTGTGGCAGAAAACTAACATCACCCTGAACACACCATCCCTACTGTAAAACATGGTGGTGGTGGCAGCATCATGCTGTGAGGATGCTTTCTTTCAGCTGGGACAGGGAAGCTGGTCAGAGTTGATGGGACGATGGATGGAGATAAATACAGGGCAATCCTGGAGGAAAACCTGTTAGAGGCTGCAAAAGAGACTGGGGTGAGGCAGAGGTTGGGGCAGAGGACAATGACAATAAACATACAGCCAGAGTTACAATGGAATGGTTTAGATCAAAGCATATTCATGTGTTAGAATGGCCCAGTTAATATCCAGACCTAAATCCCATTGAGAATCTGTGGCAAGATTTGAAAATTGCTGTTCACAGACACTCTCCATCAACTCTGACTGAGCTTGATCAAAGAATGGGCAAACATTTCAGATACTATATGTGCAAAGATGGTAGATATACCCCAAATGACTTGCAGCTGCAATTGCAGCAAAAGGTGGTCCTACAAAGTATGGACTCCAGGGAACTGAATGCATGGCAGACTTTCCAGATTTTTATTTATTAAAAATTTTAAAAACTACTGTAAGGAGTCCCGCTGTGCCGTAACAACTACGCGTCTTTTTCTTTTCATTTCATAATTACTTGCCATTTTGCAAGTAATTTGGCTATCACAAAAATCCCAAAAGAATACATTTAAATTTGTGGGTGTAATGTGAAAAAGTTAAATGTGAATGAATCTTCCAAACTACCAAACAAATTATGGAAAAGTTAAAGGGATACGAACACTTTTGCAAGGCACTATAAGGAACCCTGTGCCAAATTCTGAAACAACCAATTAGAAAGCTGGCTCAAGATACCTGCTTATTAAACGTTTAAGGCTCTGCATAGGCATTTCATTTACATTCCATCAATTCCATCATCAATACATTTCCTTCAGGAAGCTCTAAATGCATTAAAGCTTTGAATTACTGAAGTGCATACATTTGCATAACAGACTGAAAATAGAAGTATATTGATCAGGCTGTCTTCTGTTTCTCCTCCAAATCATGCATAAGCGCACACACCCATACACACACATACTTTGCCACTCCTTCCTGATGCCCATTTGCCTTGAGTTGATTTAACCTTGAAATGGGAGAGATTTCCGATACAGTGATGTTCAAGTTTCAGTTGGTGCAAGACGAGGCAGAATTCTGGCAAGTACACTGAAGGTCAGGATGAGACGTGGCATGATGTGGCAAAATACTAGAGTGAGAAGTATAAGGCCCAAAAAAACATCAGGGAAAATATGATTAGGTTTTAAGACATTAAGATACATCAATACCATTTTTTGAGCAGGGGTATAAGTACATGTTTTCTGGGAGACCAATACAAATATAAATTCTGCAATGAGCATCCTACTTAGCATGAAGTAATCAGAGCTGTCATAGCACAATGGAGTTATATAGAAAGAAAGATGGATAGATAGACACTTTATTAATCCCAGAGGGAAATGCATGTATTACAGCAGCACAAAGTACATTATTCAGAGCAACACTGAGCAGGACCCTACAGTAGCAGCATGATTATGGTGGGATTTGAACTCGTGACTTTCTGGTCAGTAGTCCAACATCTTAACCACTGATCTACACTGCCCAGTAAAGTATAATAATCAATAAACAAGAGCAAATTATTACTGTGTTACCAGTGTGCTATGTACAAGTGCACAGAAGCTAATTTATATTATGCAATCATTATATAAACATTGCATGTGCACGTATAGATTCATAGGTAAAGCAGCAGTGCAGTGCATAGCAATATGAGTAAAGACATGTACTAATGTCCAGCAATGTTTAGTGAGCCTATCCTGAAGTGGTTCATTACGTGACAGAAAAAATGGAAATATTATAAAAAATTGGAAATACATTTGCAAATCATTGGAAAGTTTAAAAAATATTCACATTCGATTCTCCCATTCATATCAGTTCTTTTTTGAATGTCTCAAGTTACGCACATTTCAGTTACATTTATTTCCCCTCTACATGCTTCGGCGTTTAACTTCAGAATGAAGGTGGGCTCGTGAAAGAGGCATGATTTTTTTCAAAATAGAAGTAGACTGAGTCAGACCTTTGTGTATTTTGGCTGTCCGGAAAACAAGGAAACATGGGCATCTGCATGTGAATGTCATTCAAATCCAGTCAAACCACAAGCCAGACTCTGATTTTGAAAATAAATGCAATATGGAATATGGGTGATTACTGTGGCTGGAACACACCCCACATTTCTGTGCTGGGCATATTTATACTCATTTTAATTTCTGTTTTAATCTGATTGAACAAATTATTTACCAGACTGTTCACAATGCCATGTGATGTAAAACGCTTTTTTTTTATTAGTTTCTAGGCACACACAGATACACCAGGGCTCTGCTCTGCTCCAATCTTTTTCAGGGCTATTTGAAAGCACACTGACACACACACACACACAGATTAACTCGTTGCTAATGAGCCACATGTGAGAATCATCTTGTGCCAGTTCTCCTCTTTGTTCACATACAGCACTCAACCACACTTACTTTGTCACACAATGTAAGATGGGGTTAAGACCTAAATATGTTTTCTTGTGGATGCACACACGGACAAATGTGGACACCATAGATGCATACTTGTTATTTGTATTATACATGCGCAGTAAAAACAAGTGTCTATAGAAAGACCTATTCCGACAGACAGTTTAAAATTGTCTTGCTTGACTTATAAATAGGGTCATTATTTTGTTCTTTAATTATCTAATTAACCTTGAATAATCATTTTGTGTTGTCTGTTCTTTAGTGTGGTAATGTACACTTGCCTTACCTCATGTAGCATCATGTAGCAGTGATGGGGGAGGAGACCATTTATATTGAATTAGAGTCAAGACCAAGACTTTTGGGGCAGACAAGACCAAGTCAAGACTTGTCTGCAAATTAAGTTTTTGTGACTCAAAATGAAGTTTTTGTGATTTTGTGAGGTGTACTCCCAACTTTTCCATAGCCTTCAGCTTTAGATATGCCTTAATAGCAAATTATGTGGGTGACCATTAATTCAGCAGTCTCTAGCGCTGTGGGTACCTTGGGTAATGGAATCTGACTCCTTTGCTTAAATGATAAGACCTAACACAAAGGGCAGTATTACCATGAGAGGTAGGCAGATCTGTTAGAAAATATACAGCTAAGTGTGACCATGGCCACTGTGAAGTAGCGTGAGGCATGAGCTTCCCCACTGGGAGTGCTCGTGGTACCTTAGCCTTGGCACTGTCAGAGCAGGAGGAGATCAGTTTAGTTATGTCCATTAGTGTGTGCTGCTACCAATACTTGTTCTGCAGAAGAGCATGGGTGCACTGTAGTCCTGGATGTCCTGTGGCTAGAGAGAAAAGACCCCAGGCTATTAAATGACTTCTGTTTCAAATAAACAACGGTTTTACCTGACAGACATGCTGGTGGTAGGAGTGTCTAGCATTAGAGACACTCCCCACAATGCTTGTGATGGTTTTACTGACACAAGGACACATTTCATCTGTGACATTTGGGGTCCAGTTGCATGCTTGTACCTGCTGCTGGCATGCCTATACTTCTAGCAAACCTATAAGGATCACTAATATACAGGTTGGGGTAATGGGGAGTAAAGAAAATCCAGAGTTAATCTACATTCATGCCAATCATGCCACTGACCTTATGTAGTTATCTTTAAATGAGCAGTATTTGTGCTGTAAAACACCACCATACCCACAGCTTACATCTGGGCATGATGCTTTGTCTGAAATGATCACAACTGATGCATATGGTCAGAATCTGACCTATAATTCATTCCATGGATACAGCTGCACAGTCTGGCCACTTCAGGCCTGCACCAATACCACTATAGCCCTTCCTGCGGCTTCCACCAATGGTTCTCCTGCTATGCCCATTATGCCTTCAATAAAGCTAAAGCAATCTAGCATGTGGGCCAGAGCCTTTCAGCAAATTTTGCTTTGGGTCCAACACATTTTGCAGTCATGTTAAAATTATGAAGTATCGATAAATTGTTTTTTCCCAGGTTAAAGCTCCTACAAAACAAGAATGTGGTATGATGTTTACCTCCGAGTTCTCCTTAGGAGGGGCAGGATATAGGTATGAGAGGGAGTCTGGTTTAGTGTGCTTTGATCCTGGCCAATTCTGATCTTGTCAGATCAAGTCTTGATATATTCCAGGTTCTTGTGGTTTTGGTATATCATCTCTCTAGCCAGGGCTAGCTTGACAGCAAAGAGCTCCCTGTTGCTTATGTCATAACTGCCCTTAGTGGAGGACACATTTATATGTGCCAC
Organism: Leptodoras nelsoni; assembly: GCA_028566375.1. NCBI lineage: Eukaryota > Metazoa > Chordata > Actinopteri > Siluriformes > Doradidae > Leptodoras > Leptodoras nelsoni. Next base: position 7,774,997 of record JAOVVG010000036.1, on the reverse strand, counting down.
TCTATAAAGGTCTCTCACCAAACCTTTGTGACAACCCAGCCCCCACAACTGTTTCTATTGTTTGCACTTGAACAACAGGTTTTGGATGGGTCAGGTTGGCTCATGATAGGAATTGACATATATGCTTCCTTTAGGCATTCAAAGGCTTAGACAGTGAATGAGTTTCATTGGAGTTTCTGGTTGGACCAAAGGCAGAGGGCAATGGTATTTAACAGTGATTTAATTCAGTCCACGGTAATAAGTGCATAAGTGAGGCCACCTCCTGTCTTCTCTATAAAAACAAATTCTGCTGAAGCCAGACAGGTTGAAAGATGAATATATGTTTCATGGCCTCCTTGCTATTTATATAGGGCCTTTCTATCATAGCCAGCATTAACCTTTTCAGCAGTTTGTATTACATGTTGGGTGCCCATGACCCTATCACAGGTGCACCGCTTGTCCTTCCGTGGAGAACTTTGGTACGTATAAACCACTGACACCTCATAAGACCTGCCATTTTGGAGATGCTCTGACCAAGTCATCTAGCAATCACAGTTTGGCTATTATCAAAGTCACCCAGATGCTTGTCCTTGCCCATGTTTCCTGTGCTTCCAACACATCAAATTTGAGAACAGACTGTTCACTTGCTGCCTAACATATTCCCTCCTTTGTCAGTTGCCAACGTAATGAGATAATCAATGTTATTCACTTCCCAGTCAGCGGTTTTACTTCTATGGCTGATCGTGTGTAAGTCAATGTTATCAGACCTGAACCATGAAAAGGCTCATCAGAGCCACATAAATCTCCCGGATTGTGTAGCTGAGCTGAAGAGAGATGCGAGCAATCCATTTGCAGGTAAACTGGAATGCGAAGTCTGGGAGAGTCAACTAATGGCTAATTCAAAGACACTTCAATATGCTAATATCCACTTCACAGTTGGACAGTTTTCTGACTGCTAACAACTATGGTTTTATTCAAACACTGCTTAAGCTCTACTGTTAAATTCATACTCAACCAGGCATGGTGCTTTCTTTATACTATATTTAATTATGCTGTCTATGCACTCAGTGATCCCCACTGTTGTGCTGTTAAGTCCAGGGTAAATATGGCAGCACACACACACTGTGTGAAGAAAAAATTTAGGTGTTAATGTCTATCTCACTCGGTGGCAAAATTACACTGCTCTGTGGTCATAGCATCTCCTTTTTTTGTCTGTAATTGCCTGCATTAGCATTTGAGACATTGTCAGTTCATTTGCATGGGAAATATGATGTGACCAATTTAACCTTGAATGTTTCAAAAGATGAATTATTTCTTGTTCCATCTTCATAATCCAGCATTATTCATTGATAGTAAGTCGGTAGTCTACCACATTTTATTTCTTGTATACAGCTTCTACATTAAATAAATGAATCATACCTGCTTTATTAACATGCAAGCAACTATTTCTATATTCGTCCTATATTTGTATGACAAAATAAAATCTAGCAGGACAAGAGAGCCCACACATACACAAGTTTGAATCTGCACCTGTGCAACATGAACTAGGAATGAGGGATTCATGAAGGGGAAAGAAAGAGGGCATAAGAGGAAAGCATGAAGGCAGCAATTTCAGCTTGCTGATGTAGAATTTTGCATTATCAGAGAGAAGGCAAGCATGTGCATAGATAGAGAGAGATTATACGCACAGTGTGTCACTTTAGGTATGAATGTGCAATCAAGCCATCAATGTAAAATCATAGATAACATAATCTGTGATTTTTTTTTGTGCCAAAAATGCTAGTCTTCAACAGTGCAAACTGGCTAGAAACGTAGATTTGGTATACATTAATCTGACATTTAACATGTAGAAGCTGATGAATGTAATTCGCAGGGATTTCTGCTCTCAGTCTTCTGGATTTTATAACTCAGGCACCGATTTTCACTCGGAAATAAAACTCACATCATAAGAAACAGCAAGTTATGACATTGTATCATTTTGTATTCACAATAGACAGAAAATAAAAGTGGATATTTTTTGTACAGCCATGGTCCAGGCCTTACCATCTTTTATTTTTTGCTCTGTGAGCAAGTTTATTGAGGACATTAGTGTCATGGATCTGACAGAATATCCATAGAAAAGGGGTTAATTCATCTAACTCGAACAAATACACATCACTTTATTTTTTACTATCCTATCAGAATTTCTAAAAAAATACGGTTATTTTGTCGGAAGCGTGAAGTGTGAACCTGGCATGTGCCTTACACTGGAATGTAGGGAAAGTTTTACTGTGTGTAAAGACACAGGAGCCTTCAATTGTTCATTTCCAGAAATGACACACATAGCAGTCATAAAACTGATAAAATATTTCTTCTAGCCATTTTTAATACATTCATGTATAACTATTCAGTCTTCTTTTTATCTATTCAGTCAGATTTAATCCAATTTATCACAATTCAGTCCTGCTTTTAACCCTTATACTACACACACACATACACACACACACACACACACACACACACAGCTGAAGAGCTCCGAAACGGAACACAGAGCACAAGCAAGAGACATTCACATCATTCATAAGTGCCCATCACACGCCCTTGGACTCCATAATGCCATGCACACAGCAACTCCCCAGCTTCTCCCATTTCACTGAGTCACAAGTCTGCAAAGTGCATCCAAGCAGAATTTCACTGACTTTCACCTGCATCCAAGGCAGTTTTATAAGTTAAATAAGTAAAATTAGGCAAGTCTTCTATCAAATGTTCTTATCTTTGTATTTAAGGACTGATTTATTCTCAAATAGTCAGTCAGTCAGTCAGTCATTTTCTGTACCGCTTATTCCCAGTTACGGGGTCACGGGGGAGCCAGTGCCCAGCCG
>JAOVVG010000036.1:7721783-7734351 GCA_028566375.1 Leptodoras nelsoni | reverse complement strand
AGAGTTGCCGGCTGGGCACCGGCTCCCCCGTGACCCCGTAACTGGGAATAAGCGGTACAGAAAATGACTGACTGACGGAATATTGTCCGAAAAACACACAGTTGGTATTTACAGATCAAAACCATGTATAGTCAGACATAAAAGATATTTATAAAAATGAATCAGTTATATTTACACTCATTGCTGTGACACACAATTAGTTGCATTAAAGTGTCATGATCCTGAGTTTGCTGGAGAACATGTCTAAATAAACAGCACCCTAAAGACTTTGCTGGGACAAAGTTCTGGAGAAATATCAAATTTTAGTTATAAAAAAAGTCCCAAACTTGAATATGAATAAAATATGGAATAACTGTGCCTAGAGGAGGTTATCCACCAGAAGTTAGTGATCAGGAGCTAAAGATATCCACAGCTCAGCTTGGAGACACTGTTCACAGGACAAGTGCAGCCCAGACACTACACAAAGCTGAGCTTTATGGACAAGTGGAGAACCATATAAAACTGGATGAATACTTATGCAATTCCAGCTTTTATGTTTTTTTATTAACACATTGATTTTTCTCCCCTATTTAATATTATAGGCTATGGTGTGTAGGTTTATGACAATATAATTGCAGTTCCAAGCTGTAACACCAGAGATCGTGGCTGTGAGTGTGAGTACTTCTAGACCAATAGGCTTGAAAATGGTCTGTTCTTGTGTCTAAGTGGATGCTGTTACATTTTCCAGCTCACTGAAATCAGAATACTTTCAAAGTATCTATAGACAATGATTATGACAAAGGAAAAATACCAGCAGACAAAGAATGGTGGAAGATTAACACTATACAATTAATGAACATGCATCATATATACTTACATATAAATAACAAAGTAATGGCTACTGCACACCCAGCTGCAATGATCAGCAGGACAAAAAGTTCATTTTCCTTTGGTTCTGGAAAGAAATGCCACACTTGCACATGATGGGATTATAGTTTAAAGACGTATATCGATTAATAGATGGTCTGATGTCTTACCTTCTGTTGGTGCAGCTGTAGATGGGACTACAAATATACAACAAAAATCAGTTGCCGTTCAGTCTCTTTGATCTCTTGATCGTAGATTCATAAAGACAAATTACTACACTTAAAAAAAATCTAAAAAACATTCTCCACTAATTTACTGTTTATATGCATTATGTTATGTTTATTTTCCTAATTAACTGTTTCTTTGCTGTTCATTGGAATAGAATTTGGTCATGATTGTGATGAGTGGCTAGAGCCTATCCTAGGAACTGGGTTTAAGGCAAGAACACATCTTATAGTACATCAGTTGATTATAAGGCACTACATTGGGAGGTAGGAGGAAAATCCTATGGATTTGGGCAGAACTTCACAAACAGCTCGTGTTTAAAAACCTGACCATTGCTTTATGAGGCATCAACACCTTCCCTAAGCTGGCATTTGGGACATCATTCATTTTCAAGGTATGAGGGATGTCCTTGTTTTTAAAGATACTTAAATTTATGCCTGGAAAATAACAATTCGATCCTTGGACCTGAACTGCCAGATTCAGATTTACGTTTTTTTTTTTACATTATAGTGTTCACCTCAACAGAACAAGAACAGACTGTAGTATGTAAATAAAGCTGAAATACTCACCTGGACAGTCTATTTCGTGGTAAACTGAGTCACATATATCTTCACAATAATCATAATATGGTGTTATCTGTATTGAATTACATTTTTTGGTTATTTATTGGTGCTCATAGTCAAAGATTGAGGTCTATAATAACACATTAGTGTTTGATCAGTCATGATATGAGGCTTCAGCTGCTGTAAGCGTCCAAAGTTAAGAAAAATATCATTTTAACATGGATAGAAACTTGGACACACCCATATTGTAAGACCTTCACATTTCCCAGAAAACTTCAGGCTTACGGCAAATACCTCTTTTTCTCCCCTCTATTAGGCCAACAGGAAACAAACAGCATTTAAGCAAAAAACAGGTCTGCAAATAAAAAAAATCACTAATTATAAAGTATTTACGCATAACCTACCGTGTTCACCTCCATATAGTTTAGTATGTGTGTTCCTTTTAGCAGTTTGAGCTCATACTTCTTTGAGTTTAAGTGAGAATTGAACATCACTTCTATTTCATCCTTCTTCAGGACTGTAGAAACGTTCCATTTCTCTGGCAAGATAAGTAATAAAATGGTTGAACAGTGCACATTCTGTCTCTAGCTTTCTAATTAATACAACAGTTTTAATAATCATTATTTGGAAATTATTATCTCAGGAGATGGAAGAATAAGTAAAAGGTGCATCATGAACTAGATTTGATCCAACTGAATGTGTTCTACAAGGAAAAAAGAGATCTGTCAGCACAGCAGCCCTCACAACTCCAGTGTTCCTGGTTTGATCCTGACCTTAACTTAGTTTGAGTTTTGATGAATTGGAACTATAACTGTGAATGAGTGTGTGAATGTTTGCATACAGGATGCCCTGTAATGGACAGGCCATATCCATGGTGTGTTCCTGCCTTACACCCATCATTTCTGGTATAGACTTCTGACCTTCCTTGACCCTTAACAGGATAACAGTGTTCCTGAAGGTCAAAAGAAGGAATGATTGTTTTGTTGAAGATCTTTGGATCTTTGGATCAAAGACATTTCTAGTCAGTAGACATCACCATGTAATAGCGTACAGACCACTGGTCTTTGTCACCAAACCAGTTTGTAAGCTGAGGCACTTCAGGACTGTTTTAACATCACAGACTGGAATATTTTCAAAAAAGCTCCTACCTACAACAACAACACAGATCTCCAGGAGTACACAGGTACTGTCTCCTCAAGATTATCACTGTCTGGCCCAATCAGAAGCCATGGCTGTCAGGAGAGGTCTACAATCTCCTGAAGGCTAGGAACGCTGCCTTCACAGCAGATCGGGTGGGCCTGAGGACAGCTAGAAACAACTTGTCCCTTGATGCTTGGAGCCTGTGGCGGGAGACACCCTCCCAGACCTGCAACAGCACCATCTCTAAGATGAACAAGTTGAAAGACTTCTTCACACGCTTTGAGGCATACAACAGCACGCCCTCCTGGCGACCAGGTGCAACTGGCTGTTAGATTTCCTGACCAGAAGACCACAGGCAGTACGTGTTGCCAGTAACACATCCAGCACTATCACATTGAACACAGGGTGCCCCCCAAGGATGTGTGCTGAGCCCCCTTTTATTCACCCAGCTGACACACGACTGCACACCATCGCACAATTCCAAACTCTTCATCAAGTTTGCAGATGACCATGGTGGGTCTCATGAGCAACAACGATGAGACTACAGGAGTGAGGTGAGTCACCTGGCCTTGTAGTGCAACACAACAATCTCTCTGATAAGACAAAGGAAATTGTTGTGGACTTCATGAAAGTGCGCACCCAGCATGCTCCACTGACCATCAATGGTACTGCCATGGAGAGGGTGAGCAGCACCAAGTTCCTGTGAGTACACATCTCAGAGGATCTGTCCTGGAACAACAACATAGCATCACTGGCCAGGAAGGCTCACCAGCGGCTTTACTTCCTCTGCAAGCTGAGAAAAGCTAGAGCCCCAACGTCCATCATGTGCACCTTCTAAAGAGGTGCCATCGAGAGCATCCTGGCCAGCTGCATCACTGTGTGGTAAGACACCTGCACCGCATCCTCCCGCAAGACCCTCTAGCACATTATGAGAGCAGCTGAGAAGATCGTCTGCACCTCTTTCCCCTCCATCCAAGACATAAACAGTACCCACCTCACTCAGAAAGCCCTCCGCATGGCAGGTGATCCTACCCATCCACTACACAGGTTCTTCAGCCTGCTGCCACCAGGAAGGAGACAACGTCTCTGAGCTAGAACAAGCAGACTGAGGGACAGCTCCTTCCACCAGGCCATCAGGATGCTCAACTCTCTCCCTGTCCTACCCCCCTTCCCCCTTTTGCCCTCTGCACACACAAACATTGGATGCTGCACCCCCCTCCCCCATCAATACTGGACTTTGTCTTCATCAAGAATTAGTTACACACACACACAAACATACAAGCTCATCCAGTTTGCATATAAATGCATTCCTGAAACCTCCCCAAACTAATCTATACCAGACTTTATCATCATCAGGAACTGGTTATGCACATAACACTTTACACAGGTTATAAGCTCATCCAATTTGCACTACTGTTTATTATTTGCACTAGCCATACTCACAGACTTTAATCCGTTAGCTGCCTATGTCACTTTACTGCTATTAATGGAAATATCAGAGACCTTTCTATACCATATTTTTACATCTTATATTGTTTATTTTTCATATATTTTTACCTTTTATACCATATTTTTACATCTTGTGATAGTGTTTGTCATATATTTTTATGATTAGTGTTTATTTAATGTTTAACATTTATTGCCGCACCATGGGTCTGAGAGTAACACAATTTGCATCCTCTGTATGTCCTGAACATATTTCATATTGCAGATGATAAAGCTGCCTTTGACTACTAGCTGTTCTTGTTAGGATAAAATAATTTATAGTGCCTTGCAAAAGGTTTCATACCCCTTGAACTTTTCCACATTTTTCACATTACACCCACCATGTTAAATGTATTTTATTGGGATTCTATATGATAGACCAACACAAAGTAGCAAGTAATTGTGAAGTGAAAAGAAAATGATGCATAGTTTTCTAAATTTTTAATAAATAAAAATCTGAAGTGTGGCGTGCATTTGTATTCAGCCCCCTGCACTCTGACACCCCTAAATGAAATCCAGTGTAACCAGATGATTTTAGAAGACACCTAATTAGTAAATAGAGTCCATCTGTGTGTAATTTATTCTTAGTATAACTACAGCTGTTCTGTTAAGGCCTCAGAGGTTTGTTAGATAACAGTAGTGCACAAACAGTATTATGAAAACCATGGAACACACCAGACATGTCAGGAATAAAGATGTGGTGAATTGTAAAGCAGGGTTAGGTTATAAAAAAAATATCCCAAGCTATCTCATGGAGCACTGTTTAGTGTATCAACCAAAAATGGAAGGAGTATGGCACACATGCAAACCTAACAAGACATGGCCATCCAACTAAACTGACAGCCCAGACAAGGAGAGCACTAATTAGAGAAACAGCCAAGAGGCCCTTGGTTCCTCTGGAGGAGCTGCCGGGCTCCACAGCTCAGGTGGGAGATTCTGTCCACAGGACCACTATTAGTCATGTACTCCACAAATCTGGCCTTTATTGAAGAGTGGCGAGAAGAAAGCCATTCTCTTTTGCAGTTTACCACAAGCCATGTAGGGGACACAGCAAATATGTGAAAGAAGGTGCTCTGGTCAGATGAGACCAAAGTTTTTTTGCCTAAATGCAAAACGCTATGTGTGGCAGAAAACTAACACCCCACATCAAACTGAACACACCATTCACCCCGTGAAACATGGTGGTGGCAGCATCATGCTGTGGGGATGTATTTCTTCAGCAGGGACAGGGAAGATGGATGGAGCTAAATACAGGCCAATCGTGGAGAAAAAGCTGTTAGAGTCTGCAAAAGACTTGAGACTGGGGCAGAGGTTCATCTTTCAGCAGAGCAACGACCCTAAAGGTACAGCCAGAGCTACAATGGAATGGTTTAGATCAAAGCATATTCATGTGTTAGAATGGTCCAGTCAAAGTCCAGACCTAAATCCCACTGAGAATCTGTGGCAAGACTTGAAAATTGCTGTTCACAGATGCTCTCCATCCAATCTGACTGAGCTTGATCTTTTTTGCAAAGAAGAATGTGCAATAATTTCAGCCTGTGGATGTGCAAAGCTAGTAGAGATATACCCCAAAAATCTTGCATCTATAATTGCAGCAAAGGTACTATGGACCCTAGTATGTAGTATGGATCCTACAAAGTATGGACTCAGGGGAACTGAATATAAATGCACACCACACAGATTTTCATGTATTAAACATTTTGAAAACTGGTAGATTTTGGCTTTGAACATTATTGATCGTAATGAATCAAGGTGATGTGCCTCCAAGAGGTGGACCTGCCATAGAAAGTCCATAATTTTTGGAAAAACCATTTTCCAAAAAGTGCTTTGAGTCTACCCCAATTCAGGGGGCACTAGCATGAAGGCCAATGCACATCTAGGGACATAAACCTTATATTCTATATCAGACATATGGGGCTACAAGTATACCAAGTGTTGTAAACATACAATATCCCCAATTAAATTACTGCTGTAGTGGTCATATTAATTTGCTAGTACATAAAAAGTTCAGGATCTGATTACCATGTGGTATTTGGTTCATATCATTCTTCTTGTTTAAACATGTTGGATGATCCCTCATCCGTTCATCATCACATCCTGTGGGGGCCAAAATAACATTACAACATATGTAAAGAAGAATAAATTATGTGAAATAAAGACACAATAAAAAGGGCATGATCGTATGTTTATTTAAAAAGCAACTAACCAGGGATCTGGTAATCCATCTTCTTTAAGTATTTGTATTGTACATTGGGTGGTGCTTCGGGAAGATTATAGACAACTACAAAGTAAGAGCTTCCAGGTTCAATATTGACATCTGTGGTTGTGAAACTGAACCAAAGCTACATAATAGAAAGGGAACATTGTAAATGAATAAATAGGTTTGATCACCTATGTATCACCCATAGCCCAAGTTAAAAATTATTCCCAAATTATTCAAGAAAGCTGAGCCAAAAACTGTCACTTAAGAATAAAGTCCTTTCAGTCCTTTTTTATTAATTATGTCTTACATCCGATTATTCTGAAAAAAACATTGTTGAAGAACTTGGAACTCGCATCAAATGACATGTAATTACATGCATTAAAAATGTGCTTAATGCTGAATGACATGTCTGTTCCATAGATTGTCTGTTCTCTGCAATATCAGCTAATACCATCTGTCAGTTACAGGTTGAAAATTCAAGCTATAAAATATTAATGAAAGAAAACTCAATACAGCATTTAACAAAAAAAAAATCAAACAAAAAAAACCCACTGAAGGTCTTACCTGCTCTAAACCACCAGCTATGACCGGTTTTAAAGTAAATGAAGGTTGATATTCACATCTGTATTTCAGCTCGTTCACTTCTATCCAGGTGCTATAAATACTGTGAATACTACCTAGAAAAGCAAATGTTTCTTCCAACTTTGTGGGATTTTGGATACAGTCAGATTTTCAACAAAGAAAGCAAGCACATATACAAAGTTGAACAGAAAAACACTACAGTCTAAATACTAACTACTACATATTGTTGTGTCTGAACCACTCACACCAGTACAACACACACTAACACACCACCACCACATCAGTTTTTTTGAGAATCTACAGTATACAAAGCTATATGAACATATGAAAAGCTGAAAATGTGTGTAAAGTTAAAATGTTATGCATTTCCCCCCCACAGGCTATATTTCAAGGTGAAAAGCAGGCAATTAAATGTTTTCTTACCATTTTCTTAAACCTCAGAAAATCATAGTACTCACTGTCAATATTTATAGACCATGTTATGTTGAGAGCGAGAGACCCTGGAGCAAGTTCAACTTTGAGATCATGTAGCGGAGAAGGATTGGATTTGGATGAAGTCCACTCTTCTTCGCTGTTCAAATCTTGAACAGATTATAATGAAAAAAAAAATCATTTACAACATCATTTATACAGTTATAGAGTCCAAGACCAAAAATGTCTTATGGTAATTTACAGTGGAGTAAGCTAAACCTAAATATAAGCCAGTATATTGTGATTGGGTCACTGGATTCAATTCTGCTCTCATTTCATTTTCTGTGCTGTTTGCGGTCCATATGTAGCTCAATTTAACTTCAACTGCTTGAGGAAGTATGTTCTCCATATTTAGTACATATATTTTATATGGGTAACACTATGTGGACCTACACTCAGTAGTCTAGAATTAATTTGTACTTTGTAACATTAAAATCTTCCTTCACTGAAGCAAAGGGGCCCAGCTTGAACCTGATCTTAACACCACTAAAAACTTTTGGGATTAATTTGGGACCTCGCTAATGCTCTTATCCCTGAAAGTCCTCACAGCCAAATTAAAAAACCAAGTGGAAAGATTCAGAGTGGAGGCTACTATTGTAGCAAAGAGCAAACCACCTCCATATTAATAGTTTTGGAATGAAATGTCCAGCAAGCACATAAGGGTATGCTGCTCAAGTGTTCACATACTATTGGCTATACAGTATCATAATTGAGGCATAGTTGTTCTCCCTAAAATATTAAATACGTTTCCAATTTTAGGATGACACTTTATTAATCCCAGAGGGAAATTTGGTACATTTTGTCACTAATCACAGCTAATTCATCTTGTTGTACGTCATCATGTTTTAGCCAATCCCATTACCACTGGGTTTAAAGGAGAATTCACGTCAGAATTCATGGCCGCCAGTCCATTCACACTCTATTTCACGCTAGGGTCAATTTAGCATAGCCAATTTATCAAACCCTAACCTACATTCATGTTTTTTGGAGAGTGTGAGCAATCCTAGTCACAGTGCTTGTTGGTTTTAATATAAAGTGCACAAATGCAGAGATTAACGACAGAGATATCCTAATTGTACATAGTAAAGATGTTGCATGTGCCATGTGTGACATGAAGATCACTCTTTGAAACATCCATCAAGCAGGATGAGAAAGCCACTCTTCACTTCTCTGCCTTCAGACAAAAATTTCTTTACTGATAAGGAATAGTTTAATTTTTAATAATAATTAGATTAGTAGTTATTCCAGATATTAAAGTACTGCATTTCTTCCCCAGCCTAAAGTAATTCATGTCAACATCTTTGAGACTGATCCAGCTCTAGACAACCGCTCACAACATACAGACAACCTGCAGGAGTTATAAAGGGCTTCTGGGAATTGCATTCATTTGATTCATTAGTCTTAACACTGCAGCAATCTGTAAGGTACATTAACTTGCAAAGTTTGTGGTCAGCAATTGTGTTAAAACTTTCAACCTTTCTCTCTATCAGTACTGTGCCGGAACATTATGTGCAAAGTCCAAGAGGAGCGTTCAAATTAAACAAACAGCAGTGATAATCAAGGTTAAGAAACCCAACCATGTTGTGTATGGAAGAACAGTTGCTGGAACAAAATTAAATACCACTGTGGATAAAAGTTATGTATAGCTTTATTATCTTTAATAAAACTGAACAGTTATGGAGATGCAAGCCAAAGCTACTAAAGATATAAAGATAGGTGCAAACTCCAGCGTTTCCAAAGTATCTGCATTTGAAACTGTGCTTTAGAACCTCTTCATGTCTTGAGAAAAACTACACAGAATATGATGTCAAACACAACAGCTGCTTGTTTCGGTTGACACAAGCTGAGGATGATCCAATATAAAGACGGTGTTTAGTACATACGACAGATGCATCAAGATTCACCCTATCATCTGGAGATCACGAATTTGAATCCCAATGAGTCTGGGAGTCCAAGAGAGCAAAACAGGCCATGCTCTTTCCCCATTAATCACAGTGTCACTAGTCAATCATGGGTAACTGTGAAGATATGCCTGTTGGGTAGGAACTGGCTATGACTAAACTAGGGAGAAAAATCAGGGTGGGGGGGTATTACATACAGATTACAAAAAGTAAGAGCAGATACAAACATACCTAGTACTATTTTGGAAATGTCGAGACACATTTCAAACAAAAAATATTCTTTTCAAAAAAATGTTGTACAACCCCAATTCCAATGAAGTTGGGACGTTGTTTTAAACATAAATGAAACAGAATATGTTGATTTGCAAATCCTTGAATACACTACAAAGACAAGATATTTAATGTTCAAAAGGATAAACTTTAAGCTCTTTATGTTCTAGTGATAGATTTCTTTGAAAGATATATTGAGGTCACTAATCCTTCATCCATCATGGCAAAAGCAGCTGTGAAACTCTACACAGTCAAACGCTTGTGGACACTTAACCCTCACAGCCATAAGTAGCCCCAAACCTGAGCATCTAGGAATGCTTTTCTAAACATTAATGTATTTAAATATTGTATTAGTAAAAAAAAAAAAGTCTCTTGAAAAAGACCAACAGAGAAAGAACACCAGGGTAAAAAAAAAAAAGCTTTAGATCGAATTTAATTCCAAAGATCACTTACCATTTGTTTTGGCACATGTCACAGACTGTGTAAAAAAAAAAGAGCCATCAATAACAACAGTAATACTCTTTTTTTAAAAAACATGTATACATGTGAATTAGTCAAGTTAAGCTGCCAGCCTGCCTACATTACTTACTATATTGAGAGCATTGGTGTCAGTAGCTGCAAGATGAAGCAGGTAGAAGCAAAACACACTTCTGATGGTGAACGGCTCCATTGAACAAACATCCGAGTCTACAAGAAGCCACATGAAAAGATTCTGACACAACCTGAGAGATCTGCACATAGCAAGCTAGATAAACCTTTGAGGTTTCAGTTTTTCTACTCCCCCTCTCGTGCTTGGTCAAGCCCAGTAAATAGTTCCTTCTAAATCAGACACTGTATATTGTTTAAAATATACTATTTCAATCCAGATTAAATACTATACAATCTTGTGTATAAATGTATTGGAACATCACAACCAATTCTTTTAAGATATTTGGGTTTCAGGTCAAAAAATGAATATGAGATGATAGATTAGAATTTCAGCATCATTTCCTAAGATTTACATTTAGTTCTGTTAAACAACATAGAACATGGCACCAGTTTTGTGGTGAGCAAAGGTATAGGAACAGATTAAAGTAAATAACACACAGATAGTTCTGACCTTGTAATTTGATTGGACATGACACATTCCATTTGAACTATAGCAGGATCACTCTGCTTTACAAGTGTGTTTGATTAACCCTTAATTAGGCTACATTAACCATCATTATCTAGCTTATATTGTAAAAAAAATGCAATGGAAATATGAACCATATTTCCACAAATAATTTGAGTTAAACTGACTAAATTTTATTTGTTACATTTATTATTAATTTCTTTCAAGCGTAGCATTTAGACTTGTATAAAGTAGCAAGCGAATGTAAAGGAAAATATTTATGAGTTGGATTTTTGAGTAATTGTCTTGCCTCATGAAGTTCCTCCCAATTAGATTGGATGCATTTCACTGGAATTTGGCAGTCAGAATTCATTCTGCTGATACCAATATAAGTTACATCATCAATCGATTAGTGAACCTTAGAGGCCATGACACTACATTCACTGTGCTTAACCTTAAGCTTGCATGTTTTGGGCCCTGTTCACACCTAGCATTAAAATGTATCCTAGGCAATCACATTGCAAGTGGTCACCAGAAAATCAATTTACATTTATGGCATTTAGCAGACGTTCTTATCCAGGGCAACTTACAAGAGTGCTTAGTCATTAACTTGGAATACTTGGAACACAAAACCAGTGAAGAACAAGACATTAATTGTAAGGAATACAATAATCGCTATAAGTGCAGTAACAGCTTTGAGTTTGTGCTCATTCAAGCTCACTCGAAAGAGGTGGGTCTTCAGTCGGTGTTTGAAGATAGCAAGTGACTCCGCTGTTCGGACACTCAGGGGGAATTCATTTCACCACCTTGGTGCCAGGACAGAGAAACGTCTGGATGCTTGTCTCCCATGTGTCCTGGATGACGGTAGGTCGAGGTGAGCCGTACTTAAGGCACAAATGGATCTGGGCACACATCAAGCTTTGATCATTGCCATCAGGTAGGGAGGGGCTCGATCGTTTTTGGCTTTGTAGGTCAGCATCAGGGTTTTATATCTGTGACATGGTTGAACTTGGGAAGCTTGAATACAAGTCGAGCTGCAGCATTCTGGATCAGTTTCAGAGGCCTGATGCCACACATAGGAAGGCCAGCCAGGAGGGAGTTGCAGTAGTCAAGTCTTGAGATGACAAGAAACTGAACAAGTACCTGGGTGGCCTCCCTCAAGCGAAATGGTCAAATTCTCTGAATGTTGTTAAGGAGAAATCTGCATGACCGGGTCAGGTTAGCAACATACACTGAGAAAGAGAGCTGATCAACTACCCAGAGGCTACATGCTTCTGAAGAAGGAGTGATCATGGTTTTCTCAAATGAAATTGAGAGATCACAATGAAGACCTGCAGCTCTCAGGATGTAAAGTAGCTCTGTCTTGCTTGGATTAAGCTTGAGGTTGTGGGCTGCCATCCATGAAGCAATGTCTGTGAATCAGTGGAATCTCATCGACTGGAAAGAAACTCAGAAGAGTGTCTAACTCCTCGATGAAGTGACCTAGAACACATGGTGGATGATAAAGAACAATTATATGGAGTTTACTTGGCAAGGATACTGTAAGAAAGGCAGTGGTGCTACCCTTACCAGGCTGTCATACAGAGTGAGAGAAGTAGACGGCAGATGAAAGAGCAGCCAGAGTAGCAGAGTTCTCAGGTGTGATCCAGATGCACGTACCTGTTGACCGCAGCTGCCATTTTTATTGGTTTTTATTGGTGCCATTTTTACTGCCATCAAATTGGTTCGAGAAAAGGTTCATTTCTCGAGGCTTCATTTGCACACAAACCCCCCTGCTGGTCAAAACTAT
>JAOVVG010000036.1:7610734-7622863 GCA_028566375.1 Leptodoras nelsoni | reverse complement strand
GTCGGCAGTCTTATCCATGATTGCGGTTTTGAGTAATGAACCAGGCTGGGAGTTTTTAAAAGCCTCAGGAATCTTTTCAAGGTGTTTAGAGTTAATTTGTTGATTCAGATGATTAGGTTAATAGCTCGTTTAGAGAACCTTTTCATCATATGCTAATTTTGTGAGATTTTCATGATTTGGGGTTTTCATGAGCTGTATGCCAAAATCATCAGTATTAAAACAAGAAAAGACCTGAAATATTTCAGTTGGTGTGCAATAAATCTAAAATATATGAAAGTTTAATTTTTATCATTACATTATGGAAAACAATGAACTTTATCACAATATGCAAATTTTTTGAGAAGGACCTGTAGTCCAACAGTTTAAGAACAACGTTTCCCAATGTGCAGCTGCAAGAAATGGAGGGATTTAATCATCTACAGTCCATAATATCATCAAAAAATTCTGAGAATCTGGAGACATCTCTGCAAGTAAGAGGCAAGGCCAAAAACCAACACTCAATGCCCGTGACCTTCGATCCCTCAGGCGGCACTGCTTTAAAAACCGACATCATTCTGTAACAGATATTACCACATGGGCTCAGGAACACTTCAGAAAACCATTGTCACTGAACACAGTTTGTCGCTCCATCTACAAGTGCAAGTTAAAACTCTACTATGCAAAGCGAAAGCCATATATCAACAACACCCAGAAACGCAGCCGGCTTCTCTGGGCCGAAGCTCATCTGAGATGGACTGACGCAAAGTGGAAAAGTGTCCTGTGGTCTGACGAGTACACATTTCAAATTGTTTTTTTCTACACAGCTCACGCAGACACAGATATGTGCAAAAGGCAATATATTCCTGCTGGGCTCAAAAAAAAAACTGTGCATGTTTTTCTCAAAATATAGCCAAATGGCCATTATAATGAAATGCTGCTTAGGACCTCAGTTTGACTCGCAGCAGTGCAGTGAGTGCGACACAGTTTTATGAAGACTCTATAAAGACTCTAAACACTGGCTTTTTCAGCAAAGAAAAAAAGTTTCTTTTGTTATTTTAAGAGTCAGAAAATGACACTGCAACTAAGTTTGCCAGCAGAGAAAAACCCCTAAATGATCTTTTTTTTCAACTTGAAACTTTTCTTGTACATGTGCACCACCACCTCCACCCCCAACCACCCCCACCCCTACGCCCCCTCACACGACTGAAATTCGCAGACAAAATAAAAACTATTTCATTCCAAACAAACACAATGTCAGACAAAATCAACATTTCTTGAAAGCAGTGTTTACTAACACGGAATGCAGTCAGAGGCTATAAAGGTGCTGCTGTGTGTCCAATGATGAAATGCAATCTTTCTGCACCATTACAAAGGAAAAACCCACTGTAACGCGTAACAAATTGTTTCTTCATGCAAAATAGATTTGGGATTCAATGAAGCTGCTTTATTTTAGGGGTTTAAGTCTAAGCGGGTCATTTTTGACCCTTAGGACAAAGAGGCGTGTACAGAATACTAAGACTATGCAAGACTTACTTCAAATATTATTTGAGATATCCATTTTATGTCCAAAGTGAAGGCTGCTGGGTTTAGGATCCAAGAAATGAAGTAAGTGTGACAGTTAAAGTCTCCAGAAGAGCTGTGGCAGATTCTCCAAGACGCTCAGTAAAACTTACAGCTAATTACTGTACAGTACGATGCAGAAGTCTTAGGCACATGCAAAGACTCACTGTAAAGCAAAGACACCTTCGAACATAACAAAGTTATTGTTTCTACATAAAAGAAAACACTATATATAAAGTGCAGTAAACAGTAAACAGTAATAAACTAAAGGAAGTCCATATTTGGTGTGCCTTTTTCTTAAACAGTGTTCCCAGATACAATGTGTGCAGTTTTATGTTATAAGGAAATTAGCTGGTGAGTTTTCCTGAGCATCTCGGAGAATCTGCCACAGCTCTTCTGGAGACTTTGACTGTCACATTTACTTAAAAAAAAATCAGTACAGAACGGTAAAACGCTCATGCACCGATTTCACTGCACGGTCCTAGCCATCATTGTTTATCTGTACACAGTATACTTACACCAGAACCTCCGTAAGCTTTTATATATTAACCTTTTCATTACAGGATATGACTCAGATATGACTCGGGATGTGAATCAGAGAGCAAGGGAAAAAGAGCAGAACGTGTCTTATGGCCATAGTATAGTATAGCGGTTCAGAAGAGCGCACAGCTCCAACTGCTCCAACTGCAGATTTCTCCGAGCCTCGTTATGTGCACCGGTACAGAAAAAGTCCCTGAACACCGACCTAAAGCCCTGTCTGAGTCTGAACTACACAATGAAATACGAGGGGGAAAAAAATCCTCCGTTGTGTAATTCACATGGTTGCCCAGGCAACCTGCTGTGTCCTGGAGATGGTTATAATGAATGAGGAAAAGCTTGTGTGTTTGTTTATCTGAGCCAAGCCCCGATTCATCTTTAGAGGCATTGGAGTACTCAGAGACACTTGCGTACAGCTTTATTTCACCAGTACACCTTGGTTGGTTTATGCGGGTGTTGATTATTTAATGGTATTTCGTTCATCTTTGGTGCATTCATGTCAAGTAGTTCATGTAATTTTTTTTGTTCTCTGATAAAAATACAAAGCCTTCATACACCTCATATTCGACCTTAGGAAGTCACTCGGATGCCTTATTCCTGACCAATCAAGGAACAAACAAAAGAAACGCCAACTCTTTAGCAAAAATAAACCCCGCCATGAACACATTAAACGAGTTAAAGCTCGTCGTATGTAATAAGAAATCTCAACCGGACAGGCATCTGGCATCTCGGACACTGATAACATACAAGCACACGTTCAAGCTACCAGAGGTAAATATTCCTCTGCTAATAGGTAATGAAATATAACCCTCACACAGCTGTACTGGTGACTAAAAAGTCATGTTTTGTGTATTTTCATGCCTAATGTATACTGTATCATGTGACTCATTTCACATGATTATACTGTATCGTATCTCTCACTATAGCCAAAAGACTCTCACGCTGAACAAAAAGTCTCTTCTGATCTTGTGTGCTGTAAAAAGATTGTCTTAAGCACCAGCCGCTGGCAACCTTTATCAGTGAGCCTCTGTGTGTGTGTGTGTGTGTGTAAGCATAACAAGAGGTTGCACCATGGCAGGTGTCAGCACTGTCTAACACTGATAACACACATGCACATTCACGCTCTCGCTCTCTCTCTCTCTCTCTCTCTCTCTCTCTCTCTTGCACACACACATACACACACACGCATCCTTCCTTGCATTAGTGAAGGTAAATGACCCTCTTTTCTTCTGTGTATAAACACCTGACAGCAGAGGACAGAATGCTCTGTGTATGTGTGTGTGTGTGTATGTATGTGTACGTGTGTTTGTGTGTGTGTGTGTGTGTGTGTGTGTGTGCACACTCAAAGGCCACTCTACTGTCTCAAAATAACACACACGCACAAATATCAGGGCTGGTAGTAAATCCGGGGCTGTAATTACACAAAAAAGCCATGATTGTACTCTTAATAGACATCTGAGCTAGTATCAGAATATATTTGTTGATGGTGACCTTAAAGCGCTTTCTGTAAGTCGCTCTGGATAAGGGTGTCTGCTAAATGCCTAAATGTAAATGTATGTATTTGTTTTTGTTTAGTTGCAGTTATTTCTGCACAAGAGGGTCACACCAGATACTAAATGCAAATGTCACATTCTTTTGCCGCTCACAGATATGTAATATTGGCTCATTATCCTCCTATAAATGACCAAGCCTAATATTTTTGTCTCATTTGACTGACTTGGTTTTACTTTTAGAACTTGTGTGAAAATCTGATGACATATTCATTCAAATTTATGCTGAAATAAAGTCCACAGCTAATTTTCCAGCACCACTCTACAGGTATACGTTTATCCGAACAAAAATACGTAGCCTGCTATTTCCAAAAAAGTTCACTTCCTGTGGAAGACACAGCTTGCAGTCAGATAGAACTTACAGCTGATATCAAATATAATGACCGGCCACCAGTCTGGGAGGAGAAAAACTGCACTAGGATCCGACTCAGAAGGTTGCGTCCCCTGCGTATTACGTCTCGCATAAAAATAAGGTCGAGCCTACGTGCTGCCGTCTCTGTCCTCACAAGGTCACTCAGCGTATGCAGATTTAGTGCTTTACCCGTCTCCTTGTTATATCCTCAATGGACTAATTTACGGTAATTCGATTTATGAAGTTATGACGCAGAATGCTGAATTCCGACTGCCGCGAGTGGCTCAACCTCGCGCAAGCATCCTGCCTAACTCTTCTTGGGTAAACATCGGCAGGTTCGTGAATGCCTTTTACGATGATGTTCTTTGATTATTACTTCTGTGTTATTTTAATCTTCTTGTCATCAATGTATTTCGTGACAATGTTATTTAAAAAAAACTGACAGTAGACGGTGCCTAAGATGAGAAAAAGGATGACTGTAACGTGTATATTTCCTCACCCTGCCACAATTAACAAGTGGAGTGCTTCTGATTTGCTTGTAGATGTGAGTGTGACTTACATCAAGCCAGCACACTTGAACTCGACTTGAAACCTTTGATAAAACTGCATTTATGATGCCACAGTCACCCTAGACTTTTGCAGTCTGTGAAATAGGTGGGGCCAAGGCAGGGCCTGAAGATTGGCAATGCAACCAGAGATGCGTTTTTCTGCTAACAAACTAGAGAACTCACCAACCATATACAATAAAGACATGTATATCTATATCTAATCCAGCCTCCTGACTGACTCGTGTTCACGTACCGTTAAATAAATAACACATTTAATAAAACACCATGCTTACACGTGGCTACGATTAGCATTTACTTCATTTTGGATCTACAGTACAGCCATACAAAGCTCCACCCCTTCAAGTCAAAGCAATAGCACTACCGGTCAAGAATTTGTGTGAACACGGCCTGGAAATCGAAGTGAATTTGACAAATTAAACGAATGTGATCTCGCTTGCAAATTTTGCTGACAAAACGTCTAGCGTGACCATGGCTTAACCGCCGAAAAAAAGACAAAAAAAAAAAACGGATCCTACAACAAGGTTATGAGTGTTGACATTGCACAGTTTGTCCACCAGAGGGCACACTGCAACTCCACTGTTGGCATCAGGGGTAGTCATATAGTTTAAATTGGAGCTGGAACTTAATCGTAATCTTTTGTATTTTCATTCATTTGGCTCTTATTTATCAATATATCTTGTTGTACGTGTAATTCAAAGTGTTATTTATGACAAGAAAACAAGGTTATTTCTAAACTGCATTATGCCATGTTATTTTGGTGAGGACCAAATGAATACATGAATTTAAGGCAAAATGTTTGTGGGTTTCTGAGAGAAAAAAAGCATATTGGGTGATATATCATTATTAGATTTTTAAATCGTTATCAGTTGTAAAAAAATCCTACATCAATAGGGTATCAAACCAGGGTCAAGCCTGCCGGGACGCAAGCCAGAAACCCGGCGTGCGCGTAATATACAATGTTTTACGGTAACTTCCCTTTCAGATGCCTATGCGTCTGATTTGCTGTGAAATCTATGGACCAAAGGCATCCATTAGAGCACCAGGGCAGCAGTAGCTCAGTGGTTAAGACAGTGGACTACTGCTCAGAAGGTTATGAGTTCAAACCCCAGCACCACCAAGCTGCCACAGCTGGGTCCCTATGCAAGCAACCCTCAACTGCTCAGTTCCTGTTGTCTAGCTGAACCATTTGGCATGCATTAAGGAAGTTAAATTCGCCGCACTGGTATTTTGTACTGTGATACTCAAGATAACAATATTCCGCCCACTGACTACTAAAACAGAAAGTGCTAAATTAGCCCATAGAATGCATAGGAAATAAGGAACATTACACACAGAGAAGGCAGTGAAGGTGCACTCACACATCTGTTGCTAATTCTGTGTGAATGTGTGAAGGAAGAAAGTGTTAAAAACGCAGCATCCTCTCAGTCTTCCCTAACTAAATGAAATGATCCTATAATAAGAACTGAAATATCTAAAATAATTGTGTATTACATTCTCATATTCAGCAGCAGCGTGGTTAAATTCTCCAATCTGATCAGTCACATTGTGTTGAAGCTGAGAGTAGTGTCAGCTGCAAAACAGATTACAGAATTACATACAATAGTAACTGGTTCGCAGGGACTTACATAATGGACACAGGGACGCTGCAAACAGGCAGTGGACTGAGTGTCAGTGACAGTCCACAGCACGAGTCAAAGCACAGGTAAGCAAGCAGAGTTTCTCCAGCTTTCCCAAAGTGTCAGGAATGTGCTGTTAGTAAAAACAAACTAACACTTGCAATATATAAATAAAGAAAATAAATCAAGGTAACCATGGTGTCTCAAATCAGTCAACTCATAGCAATAAGTGATAACTTATAAGTGAGGACTGTTTGTTGTTCTGTCTTCCATGTAAAGCATTATAAAACCTCCAAGATCATTTTGAAGATCATTTTGAGATAAATCTTTCATAAATTCCTTAGCACGGCATCATAAAATACAAACCCCCAAAAAAGTTCCAGTTAAAAATCCACCCCTTGGCCTTCACACGCCAAGATTTTGAGAAATATGTGACACATGCCTTCACACAATTGTGTGCCTTCGACACATTTGGTGCCTTCACAGACCAAGATTTCTCCTTAATTTACCCTGAATCTTTTCATTTTAATGATATTAGCAGTGGAAGTGACACATTTTTTGTCGCTGTGCTTGCACACAGTGAAATTTAACCTCTGCATTTAACCTATCTGTGCATTAAAGCACACTACTGAATACACACTAGTGGGCAGTGAACACACATGCCCGGAGCAGAGGAGACCCCTAGCCATAGCCACATCGAACCCGGGACCTTCCAATCAGGTGCAGACACACTAACCACAAGACTGCCCCATTATGAACTGTAGATGGTGAAAGGCCAGTCAATAATAACATTCTTTGCCATCCTGTGCTGAAAAATATTGTATTTGAACTGACAGATAATTCTCTGACAAAGTCTGGCACAAAGTGGTGAACTACGACCCATCCTTGACCAGAAGACTAAGCCTTCACTGGATGCTCTTTTTATACTCAATCTTGATGAACTCAACAGTTACCGGTTAAATTGCGAATTGTGGAACCCTTCAGTGTTACTTGAACCTTTTCAGTCTTATTTTGCCTCTGTCCCAACTTCTTTTGAGTGTGTCTCAGCCATCCATTTCTAAATTTGTTTATATTTAACAAAGAGAATTAGGTTTGTCATTGAAAATATTGGAACGCCCTGCAACGTTATCAACAGCGAGACAGCAGCAGGGGTCATGCCTTCATCACATTTGTCACATTCTACAAGACGGTAGTCGGATGTACGTTGGATCAAAACACAGACATCACTGCGGGGAATGCGTTATAACTTCAGTTATGTACTTGTTGGCCATCGTTTGTTGGCGTAGCCATGTGTAATACGACCAGCTCGTGAACTGAGCAAGAGAGCACAAATGAGGTGAAATGAACGGTGTTGGTTGCGGCGCCCCGCAAGAGATGAAATTTGGTGTGCGTCTAAAGAATGTGGTAGAGATGCAGGGTGTGAAATCTTGTAAGGTTTGGGCCTTTATATTACAAGATACTGGCTAATGAATTGCTAGATTTTTGCTTTGAATAGAAACATAGGTGGTGCTTGAATAGGTTTGAATAGGTGGTGCTGCTCAACAAATGAATGGTAATGATTAGGGTAATGTGCCTCCTGGGGGCCAACTTGCCATAAAAAGTTCATAATTTTAGACAAAATGTACATTTTTGACCTAGGACATGTGGGGCTACAATGATACCAAGGTTCATGTGGATTCGAAGTGTATGATACTGTCCACCAAAAATTGACACAGCTACAGTATGTCGGTTTTCATAACACATGGAATGAAACAGATAGAAGGAGAAAGGGGGAGGATGAAGGAAACAGCAAGAGTAGAAATGGGTACACTGGTGGATCACTTGCGTAACTTGTCTTGCCACACTTCGACTTGTTTATACAGGAGCCGACACCCAGAGATCCTTACGGACACGTTTTTGGTTGTCGGAGTGTTTCTGTATTTCTAAAGTTAAAATTTGTTTCTGTTCAAAAACACCCCAATACCACTGAAGAAAACAGGCTGAGTCGTTCCGGTTATTTGTACGAATGCAGCGACTGAAGAAACATAGCAACCAGCAAAACATGCTCTCATAAATGTCAGCAAATCTCATTAAATACGATCTCCTACTGGCATTTTAACATTCAAGCCCCCCTCATCACCCCCTGCATCTCCTTTAAAGCCTACAGTTGCTTTGGACACACACACACACACAAGCTTTTTCTTGCTCTCCTTTTTCTTGTAGCAAGCCAAAGGCGATGCAAGCAGATGGCAGAATTCTGTGTACAATGTACAAAAGCCAACCTACTGCCCTGTGCTTAAAATGTTCTCCACACACTCACACACACGAGGCTATACACATTATCTGAGGAAATAAAATATATTTTCTCACAGAAACAAAGCAATCAAGACGAAATAAGCCGACAGCATCAGCACACGCAAGCACGCTCAAAATACATGTGTATATCGATACAACACACATCCACACCGAGTACACACTCTTACACATTAGTAAGATTAACCAGTTCACAGAGAACCGATAGAATAGAACAGGGTAAAATAGATGTATAGAGGAATGAATAGAGGAATTACGTCATGTGACAGGGCAAGTCAAAGGGAGGATCGTGCAAAAAAATAGAGTCAGGACAAAAAAAGAGGGGAGTGGATTGCCAGTGTTGCACAGGATTTTCACCATCTGCCAAAACCAGGTGTAGATGAAGCTGCATGTGCTGAGCAGAGCAGTAGAGCTCTGTATGGTTTGCACACACAATAAGGGTGCTGTGGTAAATTCTACAACGGAGAATTGTAACGGCATCAGCCAGAATAATGTCCTCCGCCTCTTTACCAGTTCTTCTTGTTCTTCAACTTTGAACGTCATCGGTCGCCTCCTCCAGTGTGTATATAAAGCGATAGACTATCTATGGAAGCATCATGAGAATGGCAACTTATCACGATTTTGGAATTCTGAACGTGATTGAATAGTTGAATAAAGTTCGGATTTTCACGTATGACCATTTCAAGGGTGTACTGTGACTACAACCTCAGACGTATGACAGCAGCATGGCCGTAAAAAGACTCTGGATCAACGTGAACAGCGTCGTCTGGGCGAGAATCGTTTCACGTGATAGGCGTGCGACACTGCCTCAAGTAACATCGCGATTCAATGCTGGGGCCTCAACAAACATCACAGCATGAGGACTGTGCAATGTTCCCTCCAAGATCCCATGGGGGACCTACCAAGTATTAACTGCTATACCAGTTTTTTGGTACTTCAGTGTATGTGTGTACATGTAAGCTCCTGTTTTAGATAACTAGAACAGAGTTATAGATAAGTTATAAATGACATCATTTACCAATACATGGGTGCTAATAATTAAGCCATATTACATTAGCAAGAGTGCATTTATACTGAATATCAACATACAACAGCTCTATTAATGTCTATAAAAGGGTTTTTCTTGTACTTCACTATATGCCAGGCCAGAAGATGGCAATGCGTCATATCTTAGCCACCCAAATACACAAAGACCACAGAAAAACACAATGTGTTTGCATACAAACAAAGCTCAACAGTCCGCCATCGATGTTATTTCTTCTAGTGCGGCATGAAAATGTAAATAGCTACGTGCGTTTTCAAAAGGCTACATGGCAACATAGCTGTGTTTTTAAAAGTTTGCCCCATCAACGGCATAGCCGTGTGGACTGAAGTGCAACAAAACCTTTCCATTTTTGGAAAAACACAGTTACCGCAACCTTCCAGTGAGCTCAAACTAGTCTGACCTCTCTAATGTAAATCGGTCCAAAACCCAATTCACTGCTCTGGAGCACTTGGGCAGTGGTTCCTCAAAACGAAGACACATGGTGTACAGGTTGAAGTCTTTATACCTAGGAAACGGGACACCACTCATTTCTTTCTGAACCAGGAAGCCCGTTTACATGTCGACCGCCTCAGTGTAGTCCATAGCCATAATGATTTCTGCCCTGCGCTGATTATCAGATGAGTGAAGGGGGAAGGGGGGGATATACTGTTCTATTATTTAGCTTTCTACTGTACAGAATCCATAAGATGGCATGAATTTCCATTTAATTTAGATCCCATTTTCTTGTAATAATGTGCTTTTTTTCCCCTCGAGATCTCGACTTATTAATGCCACTGTACGAACTATGACACTGAGCCTTTCCAGTGGCGTTAGTATTTCAAAAACATTAGTAAATGTACCAATAATTATGAGTCAGATGAACTGCAAACAGCAAGTGCACTCTAAGGTGACATCAAGCTGCACTGCGCTTTCCTCACACACACGTATCTGTCCTTTAGTGTATATTATTACTTCTGGGTGATGGCCAGTGACCAACAACTGAACCAGAGGGATAATCGTTGGAGCGGGCTAATTATGTGCATGTAAGTATTACATTCTGCACTGGTGACCGTTATCAAATCAAACTAAAATTCTTGCATTTCAGCTGATTCAGAATAATCACCCCTATGATTACTGATCGCTTCCTAAATCAATCCAGCAAATCACATAAAATCGCTATCCCCCGTTTACTTCTTGTCGATGAGCTGTCATACCACAGTATGACAGCTACGTAGATGCTTGATTGAGCAGCCAGTATAGGTGTTCGTTTGTGAAAATCTGTGAAGAAAGTTCGTGACGGGCTTACGTTCTCGGCACGGAGGGAGAGGTGAAGCAAGGCAGAGAAATTCATGTGTGTATGTGATGTAGAAAGAGGGGAGGGGGAGGGGTGCAAATGAGAGAAGCAGAAAGGGCGGAAGAGAGACTGAATAAGTGAGAAAAAGAGATAATCCATCATGTCCTCGCTCCCTCTGTGCTTAAGGGCTTTACAGCAGGGTGAGGACAAATGCAGCACGATCGCAGATCTGTTCCTGCACTACACACAGGCTTGAGCTGTTTATATCTGTGGTTTGAGATGCACTTACACACAAAGGTATCTTAGACACTGCTTGACAAATAGTGTGTGTGTGTGTGTGTGTGTATGTGTGTGTTTTATTCTTTGAGATGGTTTCAGAAAAAAAAGTCTAAAACATAATATATATTAACTGTTATATATAGCATATGAATGGTGTAATATTCCGGATTACAGGTCTAATTCACTGTGATTGTCCTCTTTCTTCCATATAAAATAATAATTTCACTGTTATACTTAAAGAACAGCCATTAGGTCATCAAGTACATTTATCTTATTTGTCTTAGAGGAAGAATCAGCATTGTAGTCAATACGCCTTAACGCAATAAGCGTATATGCAAACAGTGGGCGTGCTGCAGACGATGCACGAAGACTCTATAAACTCTATAAATGACATGGAGTGCGCAGCCTAAATAAGCTTTTTTACACGCACTGCGATTTTCACAGCGGGGTATAATAACGGCTCATTATTTTAAGAAAGTTTCTGATTATTTTACTTAGACGTGATTTAGTTCAACTTTCTCCTTCTCGTTTCTGCAAATTTAATATGTGCCCTCCGGATGTATTCGTTTGCACGACCCAGCTCCTAAAGTGACTTTCAGGCTTACGATTAATGCACGTCACACTGCGGACGGAATTCATTTACTTTGACACTCCCATGCCCCTCAAGGTAGAAACACCCCGAATTAGAGTACATCTTCATTAAAGGCACATAAAATGGGCGTCGTATTTTATTCATGTGGAAGGCGGGACGAAAACCGGCTGTGAATCGGGGCCCAAGAGTCTTAAAGTAAGCTTGGGTTTGCTGGGTTTGTCTGCATGCAGGTATTTTCATATATCAATCCTTATTATTGGATAAATACATTCACAGAACTTATCAATGTACAGTACAGGCCAGAAGTTTGGACACACCTTTTCATTCAATGTCTTTTCTTTATTTTCATGACTATTTACATTGTAGATTCTCACTGAAGGCATCAAAACTATGAATGAAGATGTGGATATAGCCACCCATTGCTCTGATTACTGCTTTGCACACTCTTGTCTTTCTCTCAATGAGCTTCAAGAGGTAGTCACCTG
>JAOVVG010000036.1:7562148-7574807 GCA_028566375.1 Leptodoras nelsoni | reverse complement strand
CTTCTTGCTGTGAGGCGACGGTGCTACCCACCCAGCCACCATATATTCTTACATGGATACCCTAAAGATCATACACAAAGTCTTCTTCTGTGAATAATTTCACCTGGATAGCTAGTATCTAAAAACTGCTGCTGTAATCATAATGACTATGATGCTTTCAACACATTTAGTAGCCC
Organism: Leptodoras nelsoni; assembly: GCA_028566375.1. Lineage (NCBI taxonomy): Eukaryota > Metazoa > Chordata > Actinopteri > Siluriformes > Doradidae > Leptodoras > Leptodoras nelsoni. Next base: position 7,574,631 of record JAOVVG010000036.1, on the reverse strand, counting down.
AGTCTTTGACTTATTAATAGAGTATTTAGTCAAAGAACAGGCGAATGATTCGTAATCATTGTACACCGTCACTGTACATAGTCTCTCAAGCTCATGTCCTCTCAGGGAGTTTTTCCTTGCCACTGGCACCTCACATGCCAAGCCTTGTTCATATAGGCATCTAAACCTCCATAGCATTTTTACACTGGAAAGCAACTTAAAAAACGCAATTCGCTTCCAACCTTGCAGCCTGTTGTGTTCAAACCTTGAGCCTTGAAGGAATGTGTGGCTTTTAGTAGGTTAATCTCATGAAAACAAGCAACAGGCAGGCTTAAGTTATATTTGCAACTAAATGCCAGATTACAGCATCGCACGAAACAGCATTTAAAAGGCTGCTACGAAAATAGAAGCTGCCCGAGTTTACTTTAGACCCGTTTGAAGCAGGTCTGATAACCTCTCAGATGCAGCGACTCAGACTAAGGACTCTGTGAATGAAAGAAGACTACATGCAGTCGTAAACAGCTTGCTGCGCTTCCCTACAACAGGTGGGTTAATAGTTAAATTCTTACCAAATGTAGGCTGCTAAAAGCATATTACCTTATATATAAAATATAAAACCTTAAATATAAAAAAGGGCCAAGTGAAGATACATTTCACCATGTTGATTTGAATTATATATATATATATATATATATATATATATATATAAATCTGCACCAAAGTTTATATGTAGTGTGTAAATCAGTTCATTATAAAGAAGCAGGTCTTTCAAAGAGCCAAAAGCATTTCTAAAATCTTTTAAATAATTTAAAATAGGATTATGCTTCAATATCTATGACAAAGCATGACCAAAAAATGTATTTCTAATTTTATTATTATTATTATTATTATTTCTGTATCATCTGTAGAGCATAGCTTAAAAGATCCACTGTTATATTTAGAACAATCTGCCTAACCGACCAGACTTTAGCCGAGAAAAACAAAGTGGCCAGCCGGGCTTTAATCTCAAACAAGTCAACATAAATTCAAAGCCATGGTCTTACCTCTGCGCCCTGGTCTCCAAGATATAAACGCCATTCACCTGGTGCTCATGTGTACCCAAATGATGACATTAGTTTGCCACATTCCGTAAAGCAAGCTGGAGGAACGGCCCATGTGGAAATTTTTAGCCTACATGCATGAATCACCTGCTCTGACAGGCAGGCTGGCAGTTAACACACTGATAATCTGCCAATATTAATCCGGGCTGGCGGTGACCTATTTCAGCCGTCACTGACCAAAAACAGGCTTTTCCTTTCGAAAGAATCTCACTGATACCCTGTTTATCATGATGGTTTTGGCTTACTGTTGAGCACGTTTTACACAAAATGATCCTTAATAGGCTACAGGATTATACGCATGAATAATTTAGGACTACGTGGTAACCCTGGCATACAAAAATCTGTTTCTTCATTTCCCTGCCAAGTAGCCGATGTATCTCTGCAGAGCGCAGATCTGAAAACGGGAGGGTCTTGAACTGTAAGTAGACACAGGCGTCCAAGTAGGAGGGTAAGTAGGGTCATTAAAGAGACAGCGGGTTAAAAAATTCAGTCTTGGAAATGAGAAGAATTATGTTTAATTAAAGGCTGCTCTTATTACTGCCTCCTCTTATTTTGAGGGGTGAGGGTCGCTGGTGGAGTTCTTTTGCCTCTGGCTTGGCCAATTTGCCATTTAATTTGGAGAGGGATTGACCCTCAGCCATACTCTCCACAAACCGTGACATTTCGTCCAGCATGGCAGACACAGATCTGGACTGAGCACTCAACAGATGATGCCCTGTTGGAGCTGAAGATCATTAATAACTCAGTTACTCAACATAAGCATGTAGATTTATGATCTAGTTTCCAATTTTATACATATGTTCAAAGGTATTTGATATTATAATGTAATATTTTGTTAAAATAAAAAAGGAAGGAAGAAAGAAAAGTCACCAGAGATGTTAGGGTTAAGTTATAACCTATTAAAAGCCACTGACTGTCCTTACTGCATTAGTACCATAGACCATTCCCCATATTAAATTTATTTTAGACTGACATCTTGTGGAGAGTTCTTGTCTTAGCCTTGAGGCCCGTGCCATAGTGTACAGGCCGCTTCTTATTCACGCAAAGATGAATAAAAGTCGCAGTTTGTTTTTCAGTCCGGGTTTTTAAGTTAATTCTCTTTGTTATCTTTACAACTATTTTCAGCACAGAAAAAAGGAGGGTTTGACTGTAGAGCAAGTATATTTGCACATGGCAAAAAGGATGTTTTATGTATAGATATAGAATAAACGAATAAACAAAGTGTCTCACATTGGGGAAAAAAACCATAATAAGCACTATAGCAGCAATAGAGTTCCAAAGTCGGCTAAAATGCCCGTGTTCCTTGGCCTCTGGTGTTATTTGAAAGCTAGGCTAGACCGCTTTTTTAACTGTTATAACGTGGTACTGTAAGGGTATAATGTATAATGTGCGCTGGCCATTACAATCCAGGATTTGAGTCTTCATAAGTCAGTACAGATTTGAACTGCATGGCTTCAGCTATAGAAATTAGGAGTGTTCAAGTATGCTGATTTCCATTATGTGAATTGTACATTTGTATCTCAATGGATGGTGTTACGATTTATCATTGCACCCTTAATTTTAAGACGTAAACTTTTCTTCATGGTTTTAGGGTGCAGACTATTTCTTTGAACTATCATGGTTGCTAGTGATAAAAACAAGTGATAAAAAAAAAGTTATCAAAGACACACCCAGCCATCCACATAATGTAAAAGAAAACCTTTATTGCTCCATGGTCCAGTTTTATGTCAACGTGAAAACGGTAGGTGTTCTCTTCAGGTCAGTATGGGCACTCTGACCGGTCTGTAGCTACACAGCCCCATATGGAGCAAGCTGGAGTACACTGTGTGTTCTGACACCTTTCCGTCATTCACTTTTTCAGCAATTTGTCCTAAAGTAGCTCTTCTGTCGGATCAGACCAGAGAGGCTAGCCTTCAATCCCCATATGCATCAGTGAGCCTTGGGCTCTCTTCCATTGGTTCACCAGTTTTCCTTCCTTGGAGCACATTTGGTACATACTAACCACTACATAGCAGGAACACCCCACATGATGGTTTGGAGATGCTCTGACCCAGTCGTCTAGACAATTTACCTCTTGTCAAAGTCACTCAATTCCTCACGGTTACCTATTATTATTAATTCCAACACTTCAACGAGATAATCAGCATTTCACTTCACCTTTCAGTGGTTTTAATGTTATGGTTGATGGATGTATACATACAACGTCTGTCTGGAAAGTAATAAGAATGAAATTCCCCTGCTCCATAGGGGATATGTTTTAATCTTGGATAACAAGAAGAAATCACACAGAACCAAGTCTGGGCTATAGGGTGGATGTGGAAAGACTGGAATGTCTGAAATTTTTGCAGCCAAGAATTCTCTCACAGCCGATGAAGCGTAACTCGATGCGCTGTCATTCCCGTTCGGCCTTCTGGTATGAATTCTTTATGGACAATCCCTTGAGAATAAAAAAAGACGATGAACGGTGACTTGATTTTTGATTTGCTCGTGCAAGCATTGTTTGGGTGAGATGATATTGTCGTGTGCTGTTCAGCACTTTGTCTTTCTGTCTCGGTATTGTACTCGGACACCTACGATTCATCTCCTGTGATCTCTATGTTCTGGAAATTGGGCTCTCTTCTGGTTGAACGATGGGTTGGCAATAGGGCAGCTGGTCCGTAACCTTTTTTCAACATTTCAACGGTTTCTGATGCACCGTTACACAGATTTTCACACAGCATTTGATCTTCAAACTCGCTCACATTGTTCCAGTGATGAGGCGCTTCAGCAGGGTTTCACAAAAACAATCATCTGGGCACTGCAAAGGCTAGAGTGCAACTGAAACAGGTCCTGCTGTTTATCTGAGATCTGACTCTGACTGACCTCGTTCACCGTTCCCATGTGTACGCCCTACCGAGCGTGGGAATCTCGTTCTCATTACTTTCTGGACAGACCGGAAGTATGACTTAAAACCCAGTTTGACAATACTTAATAGCTAATGTTATATTTGTAATTGCCCTTGTTAATTCTAAACAGTAGCATTTTTAAATATGGTTTGATAAGCTCTGTCTCTTAAAGCTATTTCTCATTTGGAAAACCCCTTTTACCCGTTAAAGGGTTTATTACGTCAAGGAGACGGTTGTGGGTTTTTTTGGACTCTTTGGAGGCCTGAGGGGTCAAGTCAACACCAGGAAGTCAAACTTGCCCAGAACATAAGTCCTGTTTTACCCAGCAGAAAGGAGATTATTATAAACATACAGCTGCTTATAAACATATAGAGCAGATTCTTCCTGCTTTGCTCCTTGTGTTCATGGGACAGACTCTGAACCCACGGTGACACTCACAAGGATACAATGCTGAAGACAAATCAATCCATTCCTCCATCTGTCCATGATACCTGACTATTAATTTTATTCCACTAGTCAAAGCTAGTAGCAGACTGACCAGCGGTCGGACGACGTGCGCTTCGGCTAGGTAACACACTAGATTAGCCAGTTAGTTGGTATACTTGCTAAGCAGGCTGTATTAATAATTACCATCATTATACTCACTTCTCCTTGTACAGCAAGCGGCCACTCACATAATGTAGGTGTTATGTTCCTTCAAATCATGAGGGCAAGGCAACAAGGGTAGCATTACAAAGTGCTTCATAAGTATTACATTTTCCAGGACTAAAAAGAGAACAGAACTTTATAAATGCAGCTATAATGGACATATAAGGGCTGATGTTGAATTCTATCAAAAAATGCTCAAAATAAATATCTATGTAATTTAGAAGTGTAAAATGTAAAAGTCTTGCCAAAGCTGTTTTTACATAGTTACAGCTTAATTCACAACTTACTACGACACCAGGACAGAGATCTACAAAAACATTTTACAGACACATTTAACGACTGTTCCTAGACTTCCATTATAAATGAGTGTTTGCAGTGGAGAGCTAGGGACAAAGGTAAAATCAGTCTGAAAAGCTTTCAGTGGTTTAAGTGGTAACAGGTGAAGTCATCCAGATTGAGTATAAAAAGAGCATCCACCGAAAACTTAGTCTTTGCAGGCAAGGATGGGTCGTAGTTCAGCACTTTGTGCCGAACTTCATGAAAGAGTTGTCAGTCAGTTGAAATACAATGTTTCTCAGCACAAGACTGCAAAGAATTTAGGTCTTACACCATCTACAGTTCATAATATCATGAAAAGATTCAGGGAGTCAGCAGAAATCTTGGTACATGCAGGCCAAGGGTGGAAAAGCATCGTCACTTAACACAGTCTGCCGCTGCATTAAGAAATGCAACCTGACACTGTATTATACAAAGAGGAAGCCTTAGGTTAATTTTGCGCAGAAAGATGCCAAAGATGAAAAGACCATCCAGACTGTTACTAATGAAAAGTGCAAGAGCATTTGTGATGGCATAGGGGTGCATCAGTGCCCACAGCATGGGTGATCTGAATATACTGCTATTCTGGAGAATCATATGCTGCTGTCAAGACTAGATCTGTTCTAAGGAACTCCATGTTTATTTCAGCAGGACAATGCCAGGCCCCATTCTGTCTGAGTTACACCAGTCCTTTGTCCTTTTGTCTGTTAAATAAAGCTTCAACTGAATTAATAAATCACAGGTGTCAGATTTTATTGCATTTTAAGAAACTTGTCTGGAAATAGGGTTAACACAGCACATGTGTACTGAACATGTCATATTAATAAACTGAACAAACACTGGAGAATTTCTTTAAATTGTCTCCATTCTTTGGGACAAAGAAAGCAACTATCTCATAAAAACAATACTTTTGAAGTAGATAATGTTTATCTGAAAGCAGCTCAAGTCCTGTTCTGTGAAAACACTGTTGATTTTTTTTCTCGTTTTAGTTGAAATACGCCTGAGCCACTGACAACCTACTGAACGCTGCGAAGGCGGAACCATCGCTTGCGTGCCTTGGTACAACCCGGAGAGAAACATGAATCGGCGGTGTCCTGGGAAATTCTTCCGTGCTGCCGTATGCTAGCGTTCAAGATGGAGTCCGTCAACAAAGCTGGACATCTGATGAGTCTAGCGGCACTGCAGCAGTATGACCCTTATATTAACAAGCTGCTCGATGTTACCGGGCAGGTCGCGCTGTATAAATTCAACTCAAAAGCAAACGAATGGGTAAGAAGTTGTTTCTGTTCCGCCGCAGGCACCGATTTTGTTCATCACAGTACCCGCGTTAGCGAACATTAGCCAAGTACGAGCTAGCTAACATGCTACATGGCTCTGTGCCTTGTTCCCAATATCCGTGCCTATAAGTGGTTGGAAATAATGACGCGTGCTCCCTATGTAGGACACTACTTTACGGTTAGGAATGTGTCGTTTCGGATTGAACCATGTGTGTTAGACCATGTGTGTGAGCTAATTGCCGGACAGCGGGGTGCGTTCAAGTTTACAAAACGTCTCAAGACTGTCAGGACCGTTATAACAGAGCATCAATCACCGTGTTTGCTAAAGCAGTCTTCCTCAAAGCGATTTCAGCACGCAGATAAAAAGTTTTTCTTAAAAAAAAAATATTATTAGCCGCCTTGTTCACAGAATAACAGGAAGGGGGAGCAGTTTTGAACCGAAAGCGTATTTTAGTGTTCGTCTGCCTGGAACATAGCTGCGAGAGAAAGTACTGAACCGTTCAACATGACATTTTACACTTTTTTTTATTTATTTTTTTAATCTTACCCCAGATGTAGTCGAGCAGCCACGACATGCTGTGTGAAGTTTACTCCTTTATTTCGGTACCGGAGCTACGGGAGCCAAAAAAAAAAGTTTATAGGCTCCATTTTTTTAGCATCGCGTCCACTGCATCCTCGCATCATCACACACTGCCATCACATCAAACCTCGGCGATATTTATTTTCCCCCAAAAAAACACACACACAAAAAATATAGTAGTTCCTTCTAACACCGTATGGCATCATGTGAAGTATAAAACGGGAAAAAGTTTCTACCAAATCTAAAAACTCTAGTAGCAGCCATCTTGCAGCCGGAATTACTTTCTTCTCCAGCACTTAATTTGGTATCACTCCACGCCTTGGATGGAGGTGTGGCCCAAAGTACTTTTTCCTTTTTTTCGCCCCTTTCTTTTCCTTTTTTCCCCCCTTTCTTCAACTGAGTCATGTCTGACGAGTTTTACAGTCGACCACAGAAGTATAAAAGGGTAAAAAATAATGATGATAAACAGTAGTTCTTTCTTAAACATCTTCCACAGGTTCTGCTGAGCCAAAGTGTGTAGGTATAATTAGGTTAGAAGGTATTTCTGCGCAAGATAATATAGTTCCATGATGACAGCGTTGTTGTTTCTTCATTTCTATGAATGCATTCTTCACTTGTGTATGTATGTACCTGTTATAAACTCAGTTTTTTTTTTTACAGGAAAAAACTGATATTGAAGGCACCTTATTTGTGTATGCCAGGTAAATATGATCAGTATTAATTCTTCTGCGACAGAATATAACTACTAGTGATTAACTTTCGCATAACAGTAGAGTAAAACGCTTTCTTGGTACGTTATGATATGGTTCTTCTTTATGAGCCTGGCCCTGGTGTTTCCGCAGGTCGGCATCGCCGCATCACGGTTTCACCATCATGAACCGTCTGAGCACCGAGAACCTGGTGGAGCCGATTAATAAAGATCTGGAGTTTCAGCTTCAGGATCCGTTCCTCTTGTACCGGAATGCCAGCTGTAAGTCTTTATTAAAATATCCATGTGATTTTTATATTTTATTACGTTTTCTTTTAAACAGAAGATGTACAGTGAAGATATACAGAGCTCATTGAAAGCACTCTTGGTACATCTGTCAGTGGGTGGGATTATGTTAGGCAGCAAGTGAACAGACAGTTCTTGAAGTTGATGTGTTGGAAGCTGGAGAAATGGGCAACCATAAGGATCTGAGTGACTTGGACAAACTCGTGGTGGCTAGACAGCTGGGTCAGAGCATCTCCAAAAAGGACAGGTCTTGCATCCCGATATGCAGAGGTTAATATATACTAAAAGTGGACACCCACACAGTGCATTACAACTTGCTCTTCATAGCCTCAGACCTATCAGAGTACACCGTGTTAACCCCTGTATGCCACCGAAAGCTCCTACAGCACATAAGCATCAGAACTGGACCATGGAGCAAAGGAAAAAGATGTCTGAAGTATGATGAATCATGTATTTTTTGTACACTATATGAGGCAGGCAAGCTGGTGGAGGCAAAGTGATGCTCTGGGCTGCACAAAGTGGTATTAACTGCACCCATAAGGACAGTCTAATGCACCCTGAAATTAGGCTTTTTAATGAATAATTTACTTTTAATGCTGTAATATAATTTGGGTAACAAGGTTTTACTTTCAGCAAGTGACCTTGCCATGTAAATATGACCATGTCATTAAAATAAAGGACAGTCTAAACAGTTAGAACATTAATGTCCATTTGGCAGCATAGACAGCTTTCAGGAACTTGTCACATCCTCCAGTAATGAACACGACCGACGAATGATGAACGTCCGGTAACGCGAAGACGTGATGTTTAACAGCGTAGTAATTTATCGTTAAGATTCATACTTTCTTCCATGATGCGCTGCACAGCGGAAACCCGAACTTTCACAGAAACGGATCCGTCGTCAGAGCCGAGATGTTTAATCTCCGCACCGAATACGGCTGAAAAAAATAAAGAAACCTTTTGGATGCTGTTTCTGGAAGAAGGAACCCTGACACAAGATTTCATTTTTGAGTTATTTAAAATTCCCGGAAATTCCCAGATGAGGACCAATTTCTCCTCGATATCAAGGTCATGCTACTGAGGCATTTCCTTTTCTCCACAAATAATCATTCCTTTCTAATAATCTTTCTCCAGAAGTTGTGATTAGATCAGTTGGTTTATATTATGTTGGCTTCTACTGTATGTTGTCCCGCTGCTACCATTCTTTCCACAACTGCCTGAAATGTCAGAATATATCAGGCATTGAGTTTATTTCAGGTTGTAGATAACTATTTGTATTTTTTGGTAGAGTTTTGCATGCGGAGACCAACAGGTTGTTATCTGAATATATCCGTGTGTGGCAGCGTGTCTAAATAGCCACCGTTAACCCTTAACGTCATGCTTGGAGCGCACTTTGCATCACTTTTAAATGAAGGATGTGCTTAATTAGGTTTAAAAAATCCTTAGACTGTTTTACTAGCACGACAGCAGCTTGGCTGAATTCTCAGCAGCCTGTAACTTTTTTGTGAATGTCAGATCGGGGCTGTACTTTAGTGCAAATCTTAATTATAAAAAAGGAGACACGTACATCACGACAGATGCTTAGCGTTAGGAATGAGGGTCGCTGTCGCGGTCTGTATACACACACTTTAGATCATGTCATCACAGGCCCTGTGCCGCTCGCTTTCCAGGAATAACATGAAACGTTCAGGTCAACCCTGAGAGCTTCCAGACATTAGGAAGATTTTTTGTGTCATTGTTTTTTAAGCGTGTTATAGCTGAGAGTGATATTACATACTCCACAGGTGACACACTGGCACTTATGCAAAGTTTTTTTATAATGTTTAGCACTGGATGGAGAAACAGTAATAATGATCCATATACTATATAAGGGTTTATGTATCGGTTTTAGGAAGTGAACCACAAAAGCCTTACCTCTGTTAGTACCGTTTAAACAGCGCCCGAGCGTCTTCTGAAAAACGATCTTCCCCTTGCGCCGGAGGTCATGAATCTCGTGATTGGGGTTCGAGGCCAAACCGAGCAGAAGCATCCTCTGGCAGTTATCACCATCGGCGAGGTCCATTCTTGCGCCACTGCACCATGTCCTTCAAAATGGTCTAAAGTTCCTGCCGATATCCGCTTTCATTAGCTGAGCTCTTGAGCAGACCACACTCAGGCTCCGAGATAAAATCATTTAAAAAAAAAAGGTGAACAGAGGTCTGGAGAGTAGCTGTGTCTCTGCTGATTGTGCGTAGCTGTAGAAAGCTCTGGAGGGAAAACAAAGACTGAGGAGTAGGGGCTGAGAGAACGAGACGAAGTCCCCAAGGTTTCCACGGCGAGCGTGTTAGGATTGTGTGCTCTGTCTGAGCAGCACGTGTAAGGAGAAGCTGTCGGCGTGAAAGAAGACAGAGCAGAATTCCTGTCTTATCTGACTATCTGAGAGGAAATAGAAAGGAGTTACTTTTGGAGGGGTTATCAGTGTGTAAGACTAGGTTTGAGCAAACACACACTGCTGTTAAGGTAATGTAATACACATTAAGTGATATGAGATAGAGATAGAGCTGCTGTATAGACAGATATGTAACTGTTGTTTGTTTTTTTTTCCAGTGGGAATCTACAGTATCTGGTTCTACGACAAGGCCGACTGTCAGCGCATAGCACAGCTGATGGTACAGTAAGTGTCAACTGTTAAAATTAGAACTTTTTCATCGACCAAGCGCAGCACAGCGCAGTTTGACAAGCGCTGAGTAAAAGCAATCACTGAAAGCACACTGAGGAACCCTCTCGGGAGCCTAGCAACAAGCCGATCTTGTTGCCATGGGTGCTTGTTACCATAGTGACCAGGTTAACTCGGATGTACCATCTGGGTGTGAGGAGGTGCTTACTGTGCAGTCAAACAGATTAAGAGATGTACAGGTTTCAATCCTCACCGAGTTTACATTCTAGTTTTGAGTTCTGTTCTCTGAGAGTTATCTTAGATCAGGTTATAATACTGCAGGGTTTTTTGTTTGTTTGTTTTTCTTCAGTAAAGCTGGCCTTTCTTGTATTACAGCCCTGCATTTGTTCATTGCTGCTTATTGAATGATTTTTTTTATCAGCACACTTCTGCCATCTAATGGACAAAATTAGCAATTAACCCCAAAAACAAAATATTTACACGTTGTGTGTTTGGTGTGTATTTTTTTAGAATAGTGAAGCAGGAGACTCTGCGGGCTCAGCGGACCTCTCCGGATCGAGGGCGGACGAATGGTTGCGTCGAGACGAGACCCATGGATATCCTGGAGCTGCTGAGCAAAGCCAAAGAAGAGTACCACAGAGTAAGGCTGCGACTCGCTCCTTCCTGTCTGGCTTGCTCTCCCCACCCCCCTCATAGATTTTCTCAGAGTCTAGAGTCTGTATGTCGTTTGTAGAGTCAGTCTAATGATGCCCATTCACAGGTAAACACAGATGTCACTCCAGCTCCAGACCCAGTTAAAGTAGAGAGCATGAAGCCCACAGTTATTCCTGCTCAGCAGGAGAAGGTACAGCAGCAATCACATACCCACAGTTTTTTTTGTTTGTTTGTTTTTACATTAAGTTTTTTTTAAAGGACAACATTGTAATAGTGTAGAACTAATGTCATTTTTACTGATGGCAAAATTGCAAAACACAGTTTAATGGCATAATGAACAAATTAAGTACTTGGGTGTAATTTAGCCCTGACAGTATTATTAAAGAGTGCATGAAATCAGTATTTGTGTTTTTAGCATTACATACATAAGTGTTCTTGGGATTGTATAAGGGAATAAACCAGGAACCAGTAATGTTTTTGACCTAATCTCTGTCCACTGTATCTGTATTGTTTGTTGTGTTGTTATAAGTACGCTGCTGTTTTTCTGTATAAAAAAATCTATTCAGTTTAAAGTCACATATAATGGCTCAAGTTGTAGTATTCCACACCATTTTTTTAACACCTTTCGTGTAAATCTTTTTGTTTCCATAGCAAACACATGGTGTGGTGAAGCAGATCACAGTGGAGGAGTTGTTTGGCAGCTCTTTACCCAAAAATCCAACCCCTCCAGCCGAATCGATTTCTGGCGAGAGCTTCCTGCGTGGAATGAGCTACGGCCCTCCTCCCGTACCCCTGGAGCCCCTGCTCACACAGTGTCTTTCGGCCAACCCCCTGCTCCCTCAGCACTCCATCTCTCCCGGACTAATGGCTCCGAGCGGGGCTGAGAGCGTTCCGGCACTTGGCGGCCATCGTGGGCAGACTGCGCCTCAGGCTGCGCCTCAGTATATAAATCCCCTGAAAAATGATGGCCACGGGATCCCCAAGCCAACAGCCGTGCCGGGCTTCATGCCCAGCGCACTAGTCACGCCACAAAGTTTCCGAGAGCCTACACCCAAAGCACCAGCAGTTTTCACCAGCAAACCTGCAGCACCCGCACAAGTAAGGACTGTCGAAAGAGCTTCAGCTTGTATGTCAATAGTAGCTCAGTCCCAGTGTGTTTCTTTGTGTCTTTTGCTCATTCATTTTGTCTGCCTTTCTCACTGTCTCTCCATCTGATGAAGACTAAAGAAGCTTGTCCCTTTGCACAGCCGCAAGCCCCGAATCTTGTCAAACCCATTCCAGTGAGTATACACTAAAACGCTGTAAGACACTTTAACAGTATGTAAGCATATCCGTTTGCTGTATTTCATATCTGGGTAATAATATTCATATTTGTTATTTTTCATATACATACTA
>JAOVVG010000036.1:7479194-7491757 GCA_028566375.1 Leptodoras nelsoni | reverse complement strand
AATAATAATAATAATAATAATAATAATAATAAGAAGAAGAAGAAGAAGAAGAAGAAGAAGAAGAAGAAGAAGAAGAAGTTGCTTTGAAGTCTGCTTCAGAAGGATACCATAACAGACTCTGCAGAAATGTTCTGGACTGTCACCTTTTTCAAAATCTTCTGGCCTAAAGCAACAAAACACCCAACCAAACATCAAACCATTCATTATCATCTGAATTAAAGCAGCAGCAATAAAAAAAACCCTGATATTTCTACACAGGCAGAGCTATCTCACCTACTGCCACCTGGTTGAAGTTGATGGTGGTTTCACCCTTGTCAGAGATGACCATCAGTGCGGGTCGAACAGCTGGGCAACGCAGCTCCAGGTACAGTGTGTTATATGGGCTGTAACAAGGATTCAGTTTTTTTATTAATCCAGCTCTGGCCTCAAGCGTACTGACACAAGAACAAATTAAAGTCATTCTTTACTAGTCAGCCCGCTACACAATTCTCCCAAAATGTCTGGCAATATGTGTATGAACGCTTTCAGTCATCCAGATCATTTTACAATTTTTTATTAAGGGTACATCATGAGACTGGGAGAAAAGATTTTTCACCAAACAGCCAAGGGGCTTTAGTTTCTTCTGCTGGGAAAAGCCATACATATCAAACAGAATGCCTACCTTGACTTACAAGTACTAAAAAAAATTTATATTACAATATTATTATAAAAATAAATTTGGTCAGAAATATGTGTAACTGTTTTACAATCCATGTGTCAGTCACAGACATTTTATGCATTAAATCAACACAATGCATAAAATGTGTAAGTCTTAAAAAAGGTACAGATTGCATATATTACCCCTTATATAGAATGAATTGTGTGAATTTGTAAGCAATTTCAGTTACCTGTATAAAGGTTCCTCTGTTTCCTGTTTGTGTGTAATGTCTCCATTGGACACAAAGCATGGGATTACATAATGGCTCCATCTCTCTTTGAACGTTCGGAGTAGAGAATCCTTAGCGGCAAGATACTCATCTGAGCTAAAGAAATAATAACATGTATTAACCATGCTATTCACCTAAGCAGTTCTTTGTGTATAGAACCTGAGTGGATGAAATACACTACACTAAGCTGAAGTTTTGTGGACACCTGACCATCATATCATATCATATCATAGAGCAGTGAGATCTACCTTACTGAACACCTTTGGGATGAACTGCACCCCAGGGTTCCTTGCCCCAACATCGGTGCCTGACTTCACTAATGCACTTGTGGCTGAACAAATCCCCAAAGCAACATTCCAAAAAACTTCTCAGAAGAGCGGAGCTTACTATAACAGCAAAAGGAACATGTCTGAAATGGGTCATGGTGATCAGGCATCCACAAACATTTGGCCATATAGCATGCTTTGTACACATAAGAGGAACACTAACTCCTTCTGTATGTCCTCTGGGTTTAAGGCCGTCACAGGACTCTCACTTTTGGGTTTCAGAGACACTTTTCTGGCCTTCTCCTTCAGATCGCTGGAGCTATGATTTAAGGGAGCCTTCTTCCCTTTCTTTGGTTCCTCCTGTATGTCCTTTTTGTTTTGAAAGCATGGGAAAAGAAACACATAAATGCTGTTGTCATCGAGATTAAAAAAACAACAACAGATAAACAGTGAATACACACTGATATTCTGGCAGATGTCACAAACTCTGTGCTTTTGCCATAGCTGTCCTTATCATCGACTTTCTTAAATTCCTGTAGCTCCTCTTTCTGCGACAGCAGCCGAACAGCCTCTGCCTTGATGGCATCATCAGACAGCAACGGGTTGAACGTAACTCGGACCAGACATCTCTACAGAAAAAAAGTAACATTAAGCTGCTAAGGTTTAACACTTGAAAGGAGATCAGACAGATAGATCATTACCTGTCCAGGCAGCACACGTCCTGTACTGGGGGTCACTGTAATTTCAGAGTTTTCTGGCGGAGTGAATGAGAAAAATCTGGTACCCACAGGAGCGACCGGGCCCTTGCCAATACGTGGCACGGGACGTGTAAAGTCACTGAGGCTAGTGTGGGAGTTCAGCACGTACAGCAATGCTGTGGATTGATCTCCTACTGCTGTGGCTCCAAACTGCACCAGTGAATGTGAGAGCTCCAGCACAGGGCACACACCAATCGCATGGCAGGGTAACTGAAATTCTCTATGTGGAAAATGGATTAAATGGATTAATAAGAAATCTAAATAATATGCTAAGAATAGTGATAAAACACAAGTTACACAAGTAAGAAACATAAAACGAGGATGGGGACAAGATTTATATGGTGTGTATGTTTAAACAGCAATAAATCAAAGCCAAGGATAAAGATTTGTCAAGGTATATAATTTCATTCTTCATTAAATTGTTATAGTATATAATATTTAGTTATAGATTATATGCAAAGATCCATTAGAAGGCTCAAAAAGGTTTTATTAATAACTAATAGATGGAAGAAAATGCAGGAAAATCATACATTACTTTGAAAATGGCATCTGAATATAACTGGGTATTTTCCTAACTTGTATACACCTTAAACATTTACAGTACATGTAATCAATCTACCACACTGCATTGCTTTCATTTAGATTTTGAAATAAAAATATAGGCTACATTCATTTTGATAGATGCAGTGATGCAGTGATGGCTCACATTTTGTATTGACTGGCCATCTGAACAAATAAATGACCTGACATGCCTGTTAACTGTTGTCCTGCAGGTAAGTTGAAAGTTGTATTCTGCTGCTTCTGGAGCCCTGAAGATCAGATACATTTCCAGTGTCTGCATTGGGAGCAGTGTGCCAAAACCATGATTAGGCTGGACATCAATGAACTACACAGACACACACACACATACACAAAATCAGCAAATCAAAGAATCAGAGACTCTTGTAGTCCTTGTGGGCATCCATAAATTCATGTGAACCATATCAGATTCAGTATTGGTTTGAAACTTGTATCAAAAATACAGACAATTAAAAATTCTAAAAAATAACACAAGCCCAATTGAATGGAACTATGCACTTGACACGCAATGATACAATCTTTAATGCCCTGATCATGTTAATTATAATTAATTAGAAATAACCATCTGTCTAAGATTACAACAAATACGGTTTCTGGTGTCTGCTTTCTCGGTCACAACAGTGTTTTAGAGGCAAAAATACTGGATTTTCTTGTTCAGTCATATGACTTCTCACTGACCATGTTTATAATATTTTTCTTGAGGTATTTCTCATCTCTGGTATGAGTTTGAATAGACATTGTGTTTCCTGTCACTGTTGTATTCGGTTTTAGTAGTTGGAACTTTAGAGTTGTCTGTACTTGCTTGTCGTGTCTTACATTATTAGCCTGATGGATATTAACAGCAGGCTTTAAGGTGAAGTAGACTGATTAGCGCAATGAGGACAGGAAATCACTACTTGGCATCACATTTATGTGGAGATATACCACTCTATACCACCCCTGTCCTATAAATCTTTCCTGGAGCAGCCAATTTAGTGGCAGATGGATTCTTTCCCCTTAGTGACCCCCTCTACACAGGGTGCCGGTACACTGGTCACAGTGGAAATTTTATGCTGAAGTGGTCAGTGTCCGGAAAAAGCTCATGGGCACGTGCCATATCAGTGACATTTACTATGTCAGAGAAAAGCTTGATTCCAAAGCTATTTGGCTGCCATTTTGTTTTTGCCGTGAAGACTCATGTTTTCCTTGCGTCCCGGTGTCTACAAAATATCTCTTCAGAGCACCATGCAGCGAGTGACAGGTTTAAATGACCACCTGAAGAGACATTTCACAAGATGCCTCACTTTGCCATGCTCCACAAAGCAAAGCAATGTCATACACCAACGATATGTTCATTCACGTGAAAAACAAAGTGCCACCCCCAACAAATTTCAATATGTTGTTATTCATAGAAACCAGGTGGGGAAAATAGTACTCCCTATGATTTAGTGACATGAATAACCACCTTTAGCAACAGTAGCTTGAATTTAGCATTCTTTGTAGGAGTTTATCCATCTCCAACATTTTGCTAAACATACTGAATACACTTTTATGACATTTGTGACAAAGTGTCATTTGTGGGCTAGCGCCACCTAGTGAATAATGAACTATAATGTTCAAAGCAAAGATCTTGCATTCACAAGCCAATATCTTGTGATATAAAGTCTCAAAGCTCACCAAATTTGCCACTTGCCACTAGTCCCATCAGCCCTCGAACAATTGGCAGGAGCCAGATATTTCACCAAGCTCGATCTTAGGAGTGCATATAACCTGGTTCGGGTCCGTGAGGGGGATGAGTGGAAGACGGCATTCAGCACCTCTTCCGGCCATTTCGAGTATCTCGTCATGCCCTATGGTCTAGCTGCCGCCCCTAGTGTCTTTCAGTACTTGATAAATGAAGTTCTTCGAGACATCTCCCATCTCATGTGCACCATGTGTCAAGGGTTTTGGAAAGACTTCTCAAGCATCAGCTTTTCGTCAAAGGGGAGAAGTGCCACTTTCACCAGCAACGCATCGACTTCCTAGGTTATCACATTGGCCCGGAGGGGGTTGCGATGGATCCAGGGAAGGTATCAACCGTCGAAGGCTGGGAGGTCCCCAAGACTCCCAGGGACCTGCGTGGATTTCTTGGTTTCGCCAACTTCTACCGACGCTTCATCCGTAACTTCAGTAGCGTCGCTAGCCCCCTCATGGACCTACTTAAAGGTAAGCCCAGGCGTTTGAGGTGGACACCTTCAGCCCAGGAGGCTTTCAGAAGACTCAAGAGAGCCTTTACCTCAGCCCCGTTCTCAAACAGCCAGACTCCGAGCTGCCGTTTATTGTTGAGGTCAACGCTTCTGAGGTCGGGGTAGGTGCCATTTTGTCCCAACGTCACGGCAACCCTGCTAAGATGCATCCAGTTGCTTATTTCTCCCGTAAAATGTCCAAAGCCGAACGCAACTACGACGTAGGAGACAGGGAGCTCCTGACCGTAAAACTAGCTCTAGAGGAGTGGAGGCATTGGCTGAAGGGCACCAAGCATCCCTTCTTGATCTATACCGACCACAAGAACCTAGAATACTTGAAAGCTGCCAAGAGACTCAATCCTCCTCAGGCCCGGTGGGCGATGTTTTTCGCCAGCTTTAATTTTGTCATGTCCTATCGCCCGGGTCAAAGAATGGTAAAGCTGACGTGCTATCTAGTTTGTTTGATAAGGTCTCTGAAAACATTTTGCAATCCATAATTTCTCCTTCTAAGTTTGTAAACAGGATTTCCTGGGATCTAGACCTCCTGATTCGCACCAGACAGCCCAAGAGACGTCCCAGCCAATGTTCTCCTGGCTCGTTATTTGTTTCTCCAGAGCTCCACAGCCGCCTCATCGCCTGGGCCCACCTAGCGCCTTGAGTGGGTCATCCCGGAACGCGGCGAACTCTGGAACTCATAGCAGGCAGGTACTGGTGGGATAAGATGACTCAAGACATAAATGGTTCCTCCTGTTCTGTGTGTGCCCAGGCCAAAGTTCCCAGGACCCTGCCTGCTGGTAAGCTAGTGCCACTGCCCATTCCTGAACGTCCTTGGTCGCACATTGCTGAAATTCTGTTTGATCGCGTTTTTCGCTATTTAGGGATCGCAGAGGATGTCGTGAGCGATCGTGGGTCCCAATTTACGAGTCTGGAGCAATTTCCTGAACAAGCTCGGGGTCACGGTGAGCCTCAACTCTGGATACCACCCGCAAGCCAATGGACAGACTGAAAGGTCTAATCAAGAACTTCTGAAGTTCCTGAGGATGTTCTGCCACCGGCATCCTCAGGACTGGGTGAGGTATTTGCCCTGGGTGGAGTACGCCCAAAACTCACTAAAACACTCCGCAACTAACCTCACCCCCTTTCAGTGTGTCCTAGGTTACCAGCCTCCACTGTTCCCGTGGGACGCCACAGAAACAGACACGCCGGCCGTGGATGCATGGTTCAAGAAGTGCGAGCGTGTGTGGGCTCTCACCAACCAGACCATTCGCAAGGCTATTAAGCAGATGAAGAAGTTTGCTGACCGACGTCGGGGTAAGACCCCCATTTTTAGCCCCGGCAACAAGGTCTGGGTTGCAACAAAAGCTCTTCCTCCCATGTTCGGCAAGAGAAAGCTCGCCCCCCGCTACTTCGGTCCATTTCCCATAGTTAAGAAAGTCAATGAAGTCACTTATCATACACTTATCACACTTATTGTAGGATGCATCCTACATTTCACGTCAGCCAGTTGAAACTGGCCCGGAATGGACTGTTGGCTGAGGCCGGGGAGGGAACCCAAGCACCAGATGCAGTGGAGGCTGAGGGTGAGGTCACCTTCACGGTGACAGATCGAGTATGTAGTGGCTTCGGAGGTGTACAGTGCCGAGGAGAACAGCTGGGTCGCGGCGAGGGACATCTTAGACCCTCTTCTCATCTCTAACTTTCATGAGAGATACCCCAACAAGCCTGCTCCTCACAGGCCCGGCAGGCCCAGTAGAAAGAAATCGGCTCCCGGAGGTAGCCCCTTGAAGGGGGGCTCTGTTACGTCAGCGGCCACTAGGGGCCGCCACTCTCCCCCAAGGTCAGGCTCCCGCAGAGGTAGAGGGAGACCTACTTTCGGTGTTACCCGCAGGTAGCTCGGCCAGATCACTTCCACCTGTGCCCTATCTGAGAGGAGAGCCCTCATTGGCTCTCTCTCTCTATTTAGAGCATTTTCTGGCTGAGCTTCCCTGCGGGTCAATGCTCATCTACTGACACTCTTGATGAGATTCTGTTTACGAAGCTAAGTAGTCTTCCAGTTTGCTAAATTGGATTCTGTTTTATACCTAGCTTTCCTTCTCATGTGTTGTGGTATTTATTCTGACTCCTTTGGAATGTTCTTGTGCTAATCCCTCGTTTGCCCATTCTGTCTGTGTGTAGATTCCCAGCCAGAGCGAGGAGCCGGACTGCCGTTTTGTTGGAGCACGGATTTAGTTGCCGCTTCAGCGCAGTTTGTTTGCTCCTGTGTTTTGTTATGTTGCTCCCGCTCTGTGCTGAACTTTAGTTTATTGTATTAACTTGGTTTCAAAATAAACTCTGCATTTGCTTCCTCAAACACCGTCTTGGAGTATATCCTCACAATAGTTAGTCTGAAGTCCATTCTGAATACCAACATACTTGTAATAACTCCTCACTACATGCACCAAACTCAACTCTGAATACAGCCCTAAATGTCTTTTAATATACAGATACAGTAAATAGTAGGACATTTCTGTTACAATATGGTATAAATGTTTTACACATATATATAGAATATAATTATTAATAAAATTATTTTTCTGCTCTAATGAATCTGTGATTTACTGGTATGAGTTCAGTAACAGATCATATAATTCATAAAAACTAGAACGTATTTCGGCAAAAGTCTTTAAAGTGCTTTCACCAGGGAGTGTGATTTCAGAGAGCCAGAAATAGAGACTGTGTAAAACACTTCACATTAGTGATGCCTTCAGGCTGGTCTATCAGTGAAAATGAGTGTAGCCCTCTTTCCGATCTGCTCTAATAAAACAGCAGCACAGCTGATGCATATTAGAAACAGTATCCATAATCATTATCCTCATCATAATTATCTTTTTTTTCACTGATTTTTGTTTTTTTTTGCATACATGTAGTTAAATAAGCATAATGGCATATATGATTAGTCTACTCTGTACTCACCTCTGGAATGCCCACAAAACCAAAGTCCTGTGGCAATAAAGAGAGGTTGGTAAGACACACAGTGGCCTCAACAGACTCAAAAATGGTGCAGTGCCCAAAATCCACCTCTGTGCAGTCAAACTTCAAATCAGAGCTGGTCACAACTGCGTGGACAGTGAAGGGAACAGGCTTTACCTATTGGAAATGAACCAAAATTAGCCTTATTGTTTTATAAATTGCCCGAAACGCCCTATTAGAGAGTTCATTATGATAGTTATATTAGTAGATGGGTAAAGCAGGGAAACCGATGGCGCCATCAGAGAACACAAACAACCCGAAATTGACTGTTACTTGTTTTAGGCTGCATTCTGATCACAAAGGTTCCCTAAGCTGTATCCCTGCTCCCTACATACTGCATAGGGTACAAAATCCCAAAGGCTCTTCATAGGGAACTCAAAGGGTCACTAAAACGGCTCTATCTGGAATGCGCTGCAATGTCATCGACAGCAGACAGCATCTGGGTCACACCTTCATTTACAGCACTCTGCTGTATTCAGCATGATAAATCAAACAATACTGTTCAGACTAATTTTTTATGCTGTAGGCTCTTCTGAAATAAATGTGATGAAATATCTATGAACTACAGGTGACGTAATAGATGTAGTGAACATTTATAATGTATGTTTTGGTTGTCTCTTCTCGTGAACTTCACATGCACAGTGCTCTGATCTCTCGTGTTCAGTGTTAGGATCTCCTAGCTCCTTATCTATTAATATAAACATTAATAAGGATTGAAAGGAACAATGGAGAACAAAGAAGTTGTAGCTCCTTTGGGCTGCTATATAGGAGACGGATCTGCATAAGACATATGCAAACTCCTATGTGCTTTTTAAAAATATATTATTATTATTTTTGATATCATTTTTTTCATTTCCTTTACTTGAGCTCTGAATTCTGATTGTAAACTATTGTTATACTGTTACTCTGTCCTTGATAATTACTTATTCCTCTGGCAATGAACAAAACAAAAAACGCAAACTCCTTCCCTTTCGTTGCGGGGGCGGGTCTCTGAGGTAAAATCGAATCAGCCAATCACGTAACTGCAACACAACAGAACCTCCGGTGAAGTGATATACCCATGTTCCCTAGCTCCCTATATACTGTGCAGTTCCCTTTAAAAAATGAAAAGACATCACATTTCACTTTTATCAAGTAAAGTCAAATGAATAATGAGGCAACATTCAACAGTAGTTTCTCTTAAAATAGACCAGTGATAAACAGCAACAACATTTTCAATGGCCCTACAATGCCTACCTGCATGTACAATGCAAATAAAAAAAAACTAAAACTAAAAAAAAAATGCTTGCATGTGACAGCTCTAAATTTTACAAAATATTTAAAATAGAAGTGCGTAAAATTTCTTTGGCCTCTGTTCTAGCTCTACTTCACTAACCTTGTTTACACACTAGTATTTATTTATAGAGTGAAAGAGAAGGGGGGGGCAAGGTGAGAGAACGAGCGTGAGAAGCTGTATGTATTTGCATTTGTGTTTATTTTGAGCTTTACAGTACTGCGGCCTCGATATACAGTACTTGTGAGCGCTTGTGTGCATAAACAGATAGATAAGAAATGAAATGGAACATATACTGAGTCACACTGGTGAGTCACTCCAAATCAATACAGCAATGTTATTCTGACTGATCACCTTCATCCTATGATGGAACATTTCTATCCTGATGGACGTGCTCTCGTTCAAGATGACTCCGCCCACAACCACAGGGCATGAGGGCTCACTGAATCATTTGATGGAGATGGAAATTATGTAATCATTTGATGTAATCACCTAGTAGTTTAGCTCACAAGGTGTAGAAGCTTGTAATAAGATCCTCATAAAGACCAACATGCATGTGTGTGTATGAGAGAGAGAGAGAGAGAGAGAGAAAGAGAGAGAGAGAGAGAGAGAGAGAGAGAGTATGTGTATCTGTGTGTATAGGTTTTTGAGGATATGCCATGGCCAATGTTTTGGTCAGGAACACAGGTTTGAGCTCAGCATGAGTCCTGGCCTGGAAGCTGAATCTGAGTGGGTGATAGGACAAGCGGATGATGTTAGATCCTGTTCACCAAGGACGGAGTAGTGGAGGGGGGATTTTTTTTTGGAAAGGGAAATTTAACCAGAATCCAGGTTGGGGGATTATGGAAGGTAGTCCTGCATACACAGGTGAGAGAGAGAGAGAGAGAGAGAGAGAGAGAGAGAGAGAGAGAAGAGAAAGAGTGAGGGTGAGAGAAAGAGCAATAGAGCAAGAGAGAGAGAGAGAGAGAGAGAGAGACAGAGAGAGACAGAGAGAGAGAGAGAGAGAGTAACGGCAACCATGATCTATTTTTGACACATTTGCACCTACCTGATCAGCCACCTGTATATTCAGAGGTACCTCCAGGACTCCTGTGTTCTGGTCAAAGAAGGACTTGGCGTCCTCTGGCAGGCTACATCTATCAAAAAGACATGAAGGGCAGGACAAAAATAAACATTATGTAAATGTACTGTTGATATGACGAGAATTTAAGTTAGGTTTGATTTTTCCCAATGTTCTTTGTTGAAACTTGAGCTTTTTTTATACGTTTTTGGCCACAACACGTTCAAAACAAATCACTGCCAAAGAATTTCTGTTTCAGCTAGGTTTCATGAAAAAAAAAAAGCTGACCATCAGGCATGCTGGAATATTAATAATGATCTAAAGCAGAGATTAAAGCTGAGAGAGAGAACAAGGGAATGCGAGCAAGAGAACAGAGAGATTGTAAGAGACAGGAATATATAGAGAGAGCTGGAGAGAAATAAATAGAGCGAAACAAGAGTTGCATTAGTAGTTCCACGTAGTCCAAGGGCTCTACCATGCGAGAGCATGGTAACCATGGAGATTGTGGGTGTAAGGCGCAGTGGAGTGGGATTTCGAGAGGGACATGCAGTCAAATGTCAGATTATGTAATACAATAAGCTCTGTTCAGTAATGATATACCTAAATTAAACACCATGCACCATGAGTAGAAATGCTACTAAAGGTCAAAGACAAAAACAGGTTCACGTGCTCGATAAGAAATTGGTGTTTGTGAAAATCAATCAGGTTTCACATGAGCAATGAGCACAATTTTACAGTATAGTTAACATTGATGCGTGTTCATTCTTTATATAGAAATTAGAAATATATTGTATTACAGTATGCAGTACTATTCTTCTCCTTTCAATGAGTAAACGCTTCATATAAACAAGAAATGACTGATTCTCTCTGTGTAGCCAGAGTTGCCTGAAATAATTGGCCGGTTTTTCCTTTAGATTTTTTTTTTGGAGGTGTTT
Source organism: Leptodoras nelsoni (assembly GCA_028566375.1). Lineage (NCBI taxonomy): Eukaryota > Metazoa > Chordata > Actinopteri > Siluriformes > Doradidae > Leptodoras > Leptodoras nelsoni. The sequence goes on along the minus strand of JAOVVG010000036.1, from coordinate 7,480,747 downwards.
AAAATGCTGATCTTAAATGTTGTGAATGCCCCTTTAATTATGCAAGACCTCCTACAGTAATGAGCAGAGCTACAAGTTTTGCAAAGCCCAAATTCAAGCAAGGATAATAACGCTCATCTTTTTTCTCACATGATATCCTTTTAAGCATTTAACAGTGCAGTAATACAGCATGCAATAAAGCTTGGTGTAATCGTACACTACAAAGCGGTAAGCAGAAACCCTGGGCTTTGCCTCTCGTATTTGTGAATCTCCTAACAAATAAATCTGACTGCATTCAAAACATTTTCCTCTAATATTAAGTTAAAATATTTATGAATTTCTTAAAAGGAAATAAAAAAAACCCTAAACTCTACTTGTGGGTAATGATGGGTAATACTGGTGGTAATACTGGTGGTAAAAAAATGACAACTACGATTCGGCGCCCCCAGACTAGGATCTATGTACCATTTACCCCATCCATGCTACCATCTGAGAGCTCTACACTGGTGTTATGAATCCCACACGAGCACCGGTTTATTTAAGGAATCGCTTGTTCTCGGTTAATGGAGTCTCGGTGGGAGCGTCACTCCTGAATTAGCTTGGCGTGGTGCTGCGGAAAAGCCTTGCGGGGCGTCGCGCGGCCCATCTGTCGGAAAATAACAGGCTTGTAGCACAGTTTTGGCTTCTGATATAAAAGCACGCCACGCTGCCATCCAAATGATCAGCATAATTCCATTTCCATTGTTGCACTATTTAAAAAAAAAAGATAATAATAACCTACTGGCTAATCCCAGTCCATGAAATGAACCTAAAGACAAATTCTCCTCAAGACACCTCATTAAAAAGCTTATGTGAAGTTCAAAATGCTTGGTGCCTTCCTGTTGACTATGACTATCTTTAAATTCTCCATCAGTTCCTCCATGCCAGATCTCACTCTTCTGAAATCTTCATAATATTCCTTCAAATCTTTCTAATAGCCTTCTCGACAAAAGTAGAACCATTTTGCACAACAGGACAAGCACACGTATTCTATGCTATATGCCGATTCGTTATTTAATGCTGTGTAGCTATGAGACGTAGTGTCGTATATAATGTTGCCCTGATGAAGGAGCTGCGGCCACCCCGGGTTTGAAAGAGCCGAAAGAGCAGTTGGAGGATCACTGCAAAACTGAAAACAAACTTTACTAAGAGATTATGGAGAGTTTGGGGTTTGGGGACTGCTCTACAGTAGAAATGACTCATTTCTCCTGGCTCTTTTACTCCACATTTAGAATTAGGGTTATTGTCGATGGTAAGCACAAACCTGTTCCAGCAGTACTACGTGGCTTGGTTTATATCTATACAATCCAGGTAATGGAATGTAACATGTAAACATGTAATTTTGTGAAATAATCTGTTAATAATAGAATACCTTAATCCTAATTTATAACTTTTCATATGAATTGAGTCATGTACATACAGTACAGGCCAAAAGTTTGGGCACACCTTCTCATTCAGTGCGTTTTCTTTATTTTCATGACTATTTACATTGTAGATTCTCACTGAAGGCATCAAAATTATGAATGAACACGTGG
>JAOVVG010000036.1:7182132-7200101 GCA_028566375.1 Leptodoras nelsoni | reverse complement strand
TAAATGTAATTTATCATCCTCTTCTGTTGCTATTTTGCATAGTCAAAATACTAAAATAATGCCAATGTTTTTGTTAATTCAATCTGCTAATGTTAACTGTTAATTTGCCTGTCAGTTATCCTTTCCTTTGTTCTGGGAGATAGTTGGGATGTTAGATGTTAGATCCTAGCAGGAGTTAAACCCCAAAGAGCTTTTTTGTCAGATATGGAAACCAAAGCAGCCTGGTTTCTTTCTTGAAATCTCAACTGAAGGTATCGTTTTATTTGTATAAACTTTTTAACAATACAGCACTTATTGTATAGCACTCTTCAAAAAGCAGCTTTACAGACATTCTGGTGTAGATTTAGTTCCCAAAGAGCTTATGTGCTTGATCCTTATTTTTCCCTTGCTAAGGTAATTTAAATGCAAATGCATTTTTATACTCTTCAGCCTATATTATCTGAGCATCTTTGATTAACTGTCAGGTTTCTTCTAAACCTGCACTTTTTGCCGTTCTCTATACGAAAGAGTGAATTTCAGCTTTCGTCGTCCCTGGTGTGAATTTTCATCAGTAACCTTTAAGTGATGTTGATGTCCACAGATCAGTCACAAAGGCTTGTCTAATCTAAATGTTGGCGCTTCATACACCTGTGGCCATGTTCGTTTGATGTCAGCCAGAGGCAATAGTGGCAAGGAAAGATTTCCTGAGATGTCAGAAGGAAGAAAACTTTAGAGGAACCAGACTCAAAGGGGAATCTTCCTCTTCTGGGTGATGCTGGATAGAGGGATTAATAAATCATTACTCTTCTACAATGGTATACTCAACAGGTCTGTCTCAAAGCATGTTATTTTAGACTAAATGTGTGCATGAAAGTAAATGTTTCCATTTCCATAATTTAGCAGCAAAATATATTTCTAGGTACAGATTGTACCGATTAACAGTGGTGTTACCGGAGGTATTGTGCCACTAGATAATGATGATGAGAACTGTGGCCCAGATGCCATGCCATATTTTCAGTTCTATATTGGACATGATGGTAAGCTCAGGAAATAGTGTTGTTTACTACTCAATTTTAGAATATTGACTTGATGATACATATATTTTATGGAAATGATGTACAATTTACTATCTAACTTTGCATAAGAATAGAATTTCACAACCATTTTTTGGCAATAAGAGTGAACACATCCCTAAGCAGTTAACGCTGCTTTAACGCTTGTGTCTAGAAACAACCCTGATAACAGTAATGCAATCCCAGTTAGTGGACACCTCAAGTCTCTTATGATTAGCTTTTAATTGACAATATATTTTCTCCCTTGCCCAGTTGCTTAATTTCCCTATTTTTAGAGAATCATGAAAGTGCATAAACATGTTCCTCAGGTAATCATGGTCTATTTGTAGGTTCATAAATTCTCTCTCTCTCTCTTTCTCTCTCTCTCTCTCTCTCTCTCTGTCATATGCTTGATCATTTGTGGCTAAAGTCATTTAAATGCAAATGCATATTCATACTCTTCAGCCTATATTATCAGATTGCTAAGATCAGAGCATCTTAGATTAACTGTCAGGTTCATTCTAACTCAGCACTATTTATGGTTCTCTATATTAAAGTGTGACTTTGAGCTTCCGTTGTCCCCGGTGTGAATCAGTAATCTGTAAATGATCAGTAATGAAGGCTTGTCTAATCTACGTTTTGGTGTCTCATGCACCTGTAGCCATGTTAGTTTGACATGTGCATGTAATATGCCTGTGCTATGGATCTAAGCAATCAAGCTAAATATTATTTACTGGCTGGCCCCATAGAGGCTTTTTGACAGCAACATACTGATAGGTGGAGTACAGTATATTCTCAGTTGGAAACATAAGGATGTCCTAGGCACTAATCCAGCAGATGGGTCACATCTGTACATGTGATAGGAGTAGTAGGATTTCTAGTCATTATTAAGGCTCGTTCTCTCTGTGTGCGCAGTAGGGAGTGGTATGAGGCGGTGATGATGGCTTTGGACATGGAGAGGACGGTGTCTAAGCTCATGTTTGACTTCCAGAGGAACTCCACCTCCGACGACGACTCCGGCTGCGCTCTGGAGGAATACGCTTGGGTGCCCCCAGGCCTCAAACCCGAACAGGTAAAGTTCCCCACATAAATAAAAATACTGGCACATGTACAGATTGTTGTTAGATGTACAGTGAATAGTTATTCTTGATAAAAGAAAGTCTGCTTACATCCGCTTATATGTGTTTTTTGGGGGACTAAATCTACCCATAGCAATAGGACCTTGTTGGGATATTTATCTGGTCCCCTTGTTGAAAGCTGCCTTTTTAAAAAAGAACTAAATCTGCTTTATGTTTGTTTAAAATCTAAAATGGACAGAAGGTCTCCTTTTGGTCTCCTTTTGGTTTGTGAGGTCAAGGTAGGGATTTAGGTGTGGAATTAATTAACTGCATAAATAACTGCATAAATAATTATGCCAATAGAAGGATAGTAAGACACCTTTTTTTAAACATTTGTTACTGCTTTAAATGTGATTATTTACTAGAAAAGAAACAATTATATTGTTTTATTGTCTGTTGCATGTGACAACATATTGCTTGCTACACATTTTGTAATGGACATTTTGAGGGTGGATTTTGTCATTTTATCATTGTAAATCGTATGATTCACAACCATGTCTGGGTTCTTCAGTTCAGACTTACATTTTACTCTCATGCGCTAATAGTTTGGTGTGGTCCTGAGTTGGTCGTAAGTCGATGGACAGAGAGGCAAGTCTACTCTGCTACAATCAGCTGTGATATAAATGATGTCGATGTAAATCTGTATTTCTATTGAGCTTTATTCTTCACTGTAGGCAAAGCAGTGGTATGTAGGCTACATACTGTAACTGGTTAGACAAACCACCTCTGAAGATATCTGTCTGCCAGATCATAATCTGCTGTTATGTCCATACATATACATCGTTGTGTAATGAGAGATATATTAATAGCACTGCATTTAGATGTTATTGTATATAGGCGTTGGCACAGGCCACGGGTGAAGAATAGATTTTTCTCATTTCTGGAAAGCCACAGCTCAGATGGAATGATTCTCTTCCTGTGTGTGACCTGCGTTTAAACAGGAATGACACGACTGATAAAAAGGTGTGATCATGTGTAACATGGTATGAGGCAAATAAATGTGTCTCAGTGTATGGGTATGTTGGTGTGCGGGTGTGTGTGTGTGTGTATGCGTGTGTGTGTAGACGAGACCTTGCAATTTGAGAATTGCTGGCCAGGGCCAGTAAGCTCTATAACATTTCATGGTCAGGCAGATAGGGAATGGAAATGACTCCTGTTAAATAATGACCCTGTATGAGTCCATATCTCGCACATAATCTGTCTGAAACACACACACACACACACACACACACCCACAAGCATCACTCCATGCTGGGAGTGCAAAACCGAAACGAAACAACAGCTAAACCGTGGTATCTGTAAACCTCCCATAGCTGAACACATAATGGTGTTTTTTAATGGTAATTCTGTAGGAAGAGGAAGGTTAGTTCAAAGATACAAAGAGGTTTAATGTCTTTCTTGTTTTTGACAAGGCAAGTTTGGATTCTTCCAAGCAGCCCAGTTTATTTCATGTAATAATAAATAATTAATAATTATGTTACATAAGTAACATACTTTTTTTTTTTTTTTTTTTAAAGAAGCTTTTTACAGGTCGCATTTAAATGTTTTATAAGATACTAAATCACCAGGTAGGAGGGTTTTTCAAATAATGTGACAAAAGGGGAAAAAATGAAAACAAAAGAAAGCAAACAACAAAGAATAAATGACTCAGTGACACTATCATTGAGTCATAGCCACCAGCACGAATTCTTTTGTCAGACCCAGAACAGTAACAAATATTTTATACTTCAGGCTGTCAAAATATAAATTAAAAATGAATTCAAACGTGAATTATCCAAACTATGTAATCGGTTGTTGGGATTTAAATTTTTTTTAATGTGCGTCTGATCGTTGTACCTCCTCGAGTACAAAATCCATTCTTTTGCCTTATGAACAGTTGTTTTTTTAAATGATGATTCAATGGGTTCAGCAACACCAGGATAGATTTTGAGAGTAGACCATATACCGTATACGTGATATCTATTTTAAGTGTCAATGACAAGAGTATGGTTACAAACACAGTTTTTATAAATAGCCAACATGGACCTAAGTCATAATTCTGTTCAATAGACTGTTCACAGGCATTTAAAACATACAATGTCTAGATTATAGTCATGTAGCTGCAGAAATGAATCTGACTGAGATTTCTTTTGCATTCTTAGTGACATATGAAAAAAAGCATAAAAATAGGCATCCTATAATTACTGCATTTTTAATGATGTCATCCAGACAAGTGGGTATGGTCTGGTGGTTGTTTGGGTAGCAGTGACTTGGACTCAAGCTGCACTTAAATTGCACACACAGTGACTTGAGACTCGTCGTGTTTTATTACTTCTTTTGGTGCATTAACATTAAGGAAATGTGTCATGAGCTGAATATCATTTCCTCCCTTATTATCATGTGTAGCTTTATGCATGGTGTGGCCACAGATGACACAGCCATAAGAGACTTGACTTGGACTTGTGTCTTGAGCCTTTGCATTTGCAAACATGACTTGGGAGCATCTCTGACTTACAGCATTGTCTCCTCACAGCTCCAGGGTCCTGAGCCCATTCATAAGCTCAGGTTATTATCTGTGTGGAGATTTGTATGTTCTACATGTGTCCCAGGTTCTCTGGTTTCTACAAACTTCGCAAAAACATTGCATTAGGTGGCTTGGCTATGATACATTGTGTGTGTGTGTGTGTGTGAAAGGTGCCCTGTGTTGTAGTGGTGTCCTATTCTGGATGTATTTCCTTTTTGTGCCCTGTGTTCATAGGATAGACTGTGGCTCCATCACACCAGTGACCAGAATAAAGTGGTTACTGAAAATGACTGAAAAGAGAACTTATTTCTGTACAAAATACACCAGATTTCAAAGATTATAAGACGACACACATTAATGAACCTCACAGCTCCATGCTCCAGCTTCATTTATGGTTTGATTCTGGGTTTGGCTTACTCTCTGTGTGGAGTTTTACATGTTCTCTTTCTATTCACGTGGGCTTCCTTTCACTGTCCAAAAACACACAGGCAGGCAGATTGGCCTCACTAAATCAGCTCTGGGTGTGAATGAGTATGTGAATATGTGTTTGTATTCATGCAATGTTTCTGTGATAGGCTCCTGATAGATCCATGCATATGAGTAAGGGGCAGTGTATGTAGATATTTCTTATATTTCTTTGATTATAATACAGGCAGAACACTGATCAGCAGAGTCACATAGTCATAAGCTAGCGCTTGTCTGTCCAAACCAATTACCTCACTCAACCACTAAATAAACCAGTTCTGGTTGCCTAGATACAGCCCTTGCCATCAACCCACAAGCGAAGAGCAGAGTTGTGAGCATACCTTGAAACAAAGCTCAAGACTATATCCTGATACAGTTTGCAAGCACACACAGACACAGAAACAGACACACACACATACAAACAGGAAATGAGTCCTATCAAGAATCATCATACTGCCACTTATTAAAGGAAGACACCACATTATTATGGGTCTCAAAACAGATATTTCTCAGATGAACAAAACAATGAGTGCTGAAGGCGCTCATGCTCATTGTCTGTGTGCACTTGTGTCATCTATTTGATCTAATCATCTTACAGAATGTGCTTGACCACGAATAGGTTGCACATGTGTTATTGTCATTTTAGATCATATGTAATTGCCTTTTCAACAAATGAGATAGGCAATACAGCTCATACCAAGGAATCTGTGTGTGTGTGTGTGTGTGTGTGTGAGTGAGTGTGTGTGAGCGTGTGGCGTTTGAATCTTGCTTCATCCTTTTTTCATGGACTGCAGCTTTAATCTGCAATCAGTTCCAAGCAGCAATAACACCGATTTCCCCCACCTTCTGCCTCTGATAACCACAGAACTCACTCTGGCCTTTTCACAGAGCAAACCGCAAGGCACATGCCTACACTCTTCTCTGGCATTTCTATATGGTATTTCTACCCTTTTAATTCACACTCACTAATGTGCCATGAAAGGACCCTGATTTTCACTAGACTTAGCAAATATTTTTAGCGCCATTCCATGAAAAGCCTATTTAAGTTTCTCAGCTAAATTTAAGGCCCTGTTACCTCTTTCAAGCTTCAAATCACGCTGTTACATTCTGCTGGTGTGGACACTTGATTTCACTGACAATTTGATTGTATGTCTCTGCCATAACGACACATAGGCATTCAGAATAAAAGCACCTGTATAAGGGAGAAATAAATGGGTTTCCACTTTCCTTGTTTGGTGGTGTTCTTTTTTGCCTCATATAGAATGTCTTGTTGAGGAGTATGATATGTGATATGGGTATACACTTTGGATTATTTATCCAAACATGCATTGTATCTAATTGATTGTGCCAGTCTGCTGAGACAGTAATATGTTGTTGCATGCATGGAAATATGATGCTATTAAAATCCAAGATGCAGCTAGGCTTTATATTAATTTCCATGTTAACAGTTCAACCCACATAGAAGGCTAAATGAAAAGAATGGGCTGAATAACTTGGGCTGATGTACACAAGCAAAAAAAAATAGAAGTGAAGTAGATGGATCTTGTTTGCAGCTGAAAGCATTGGAATTTTTGTAGTGTTTATGGTCTACATTATGCAGTGACACATTTTTCTGGTAGGCATTTACTGAATTCAATAAACTGACCCTTGAAAAGTATGTTAACTTTTTTATGGGTGTGAATATGTGTTTGTTTGTGTTTATGTGCCCAGGTTCACCAGTATTACAGTTTCCTGCCTGAAGATAAGGTCCCCTACGTGAACAGCATTGGCGAGAAGCATCGCATTAAACAGCTCCTACAACAGCTTCCCCCTCATGACAACGAGGTCAGTGCTCAAAGTACTGATGCATTTGCATTACATTCCAGGAATCTGCTGTTTTAACCAATTATTAGCAAAGAGATGAGAGATGGTAAAATACATTTTATCCCTTTAATGGCTTTCCAGTTCAGGTTTTGGTTGAACATTTGGTGGAAGACAGTCTCAGTGGAACGGCACGGTGTGAATAGATTCAGAATTCCCTAACGTCTCGAAGCACTTGAGAAACTGACATATTTATGTTAGGATTTGATCGTGTATAGGACAATAACTAGTTCTATTTTGAAACACTTTTTTGTATGTATATAGTGAGTGCCTCAAGGATTTGGGGTGTTCTGTCTGTAGTGGAGTAACAGGGGTGTGATTTTGCCTATTTGCAGCTTTAAATTAAATGGGGGGGGTAAAGGAGGCTCTATGAAGTGTGCTAACAAGTCACATGGTCTCTAAGGAAATAGGCAATGCTGTTGCGTGTTAAAAAATAGGAAAAGGTTGAGCCGAAACAGCCACGTTGACAACAAAATACTAAAAGGCTTCAATAATGAAAATGATAAAGCTGATAAAGAAAGGTGTTGGATGTCTTCAGGTGCGATACTGTAACTCTCTGGATGAAGAAGAGAAGAGAGAGCTGATGATCTTTAGCAACCAGAGAAAGAGAGACAACCTGGGCCGAGGCACCGTCCGCCCTCTCCCCCTCACCATAACTGGGGCTGTGTGTGAGCAAGTATGACAGTTTTACTCTTAGATTAACCCTACCCTACCCTACCTGGTCTGACTGCTTATTTAAAGTGATAATGCAATCCAAAATAAATAGTTAATAATATATACACCAATCAGCCATGACATTAAAACCCCCTTTATGCTGTTCTTCAGTTGTCAGGACCTCCCACAAGACCACCACAGAGCAAGTATGATTTGGGTCATGGATGACTGCAGTGACCCTGATGTGGTGGTAGTGTGTTAGTGTGTGTTGTGCTGTATTGTTGTATGATTGAATCAGACACTGCAGTGCTGCTGAAGTTTCTAAACACTGTGTTCACTCAGTGTCCACTCTATAAGACACACCTACCAAGTTGCTCCACCTTGTAAATGTAAAGTCAGAGACAGTAACTGTTGCTGTACAGTTTGTGTTAATCATCCTATCATCCTTCATCAGTGCTCACAGGACCTTTTCTACAGGACACTGTTGGCTGGATATTTTTGGTTGGTGGACTATTCTCAGTCCAGCAGTGACTCTTAGGGGTTTGACTCTGATCCACTCACACCAGTACAACACACACTAACTAAGAAAAACAGATGGACTACAGTCTATATCTGGAAAAACTACAAAGTGTACCTGTATGGTCAGTGGAGCTGATAAAACGGACAAAGTGTGTAGATACAAGGAGGTGGTTTTAATGCTATGGCTGATCGCGGTTTATGTTCCATGTTAGCCATATTGTAATTTCATCTGTGTGTTGTTGTATCCATCATACTGTTTCTTATCTTTTAGTGTGGAGGCCAAATAAATGGAGGTGATATTGCCGTATTTGCCTCACGAGTGGCTCATGGATTGTGCTGGCATCCTCACTGCTTTGTGTGCTGCATGTGTGCTGAGTTGCTGGTGGATCTAATCTATTTCCATCAGGATGGAAAGATCTACTGCGGCCGCCACCACGCCGAGCGACTCAAACCACGCTGTTCAGCTTGTGATGAGGTCAGTCTGACACTTTCAGCTTTCAAGCTAATTAGCCATGCCTTTCTGAGTTCTAATCCTTTCAACTACCCCAAGCTTAATCGAACTTCACCCTCCACTATTCTATCACCTTGTCCTCCTTTAATCCCAAACCCATAACCCCAATCATAAACAAATACTTTTAATCCATGAGGCCCTATATTAGTGTGATTGCAGTATTATTAATATTATCTTTATTATACCGGGTACTTTTTTCCGCATTTCAACTGCCGCAATTTTCTAAATATCGACACCATTCCAACTCTAAAACGTCCGACACGGTCTGGAATGGTGCACTTGAATAAGGATAAGGGATCGTCGCACTCGTTTACCCTCCACACTCGTTTTTCTCGCCATTTTTTCCCATACACTCCCAGTCTTTTGCCTTTCAGTTTCTAATTTTCTGTCACCAGTACTTCTGCTTGAATAACAGTTTCTATACACACTATGACCAGTCTGATCAACTGTATTGACACTCCCAGCTACTGTATGGTCAGACACACACACTCCTGGGTTTGATCAAAAGTATTAGCACCTCAAACTACACACTCACACACACACTCCTGTGTTTGATCTAAAGTATTGGCACCCCTAAAATACACACACAGACATCACTGCTTCTCTGCAATCACACTTACATTTTCTTCAGGAAATGCACCTCGCTAGTTTTTAATGTCTTCTAAATATAGCCCAAACTAAAATACATTTTGGGCCATCAATATTGAAAGCGAGAACATCAGAGTGATGCTAAATGCAACATGTTTTGTTAAACAACAAACCTAAAATCACCAACACTGTGTTATTAGGTATTACAATTGACCAGTATGGAGCATGTTGGAATTTTTCTACTTTGATGAACATTCAAAGATGAATATTGTAATATTATGATATTGTGTGTTAAACTAGTATTGTAATAATAAGCCCCAACTCTACAACGCAGTTTCTTTTTTGCTTTCACCTAACACTGTAGTGAGCTAGCTACATGAACATAACCTTGTTAGAAGAAGTATAAACTAACCCTAGGTCTGTAGTAATATCTGTGGTCTCAATACCGAAGTGTGCAATTTCAGTATTAACTCTCCACAATGTGTGTATACATACTATACATATGTATCAAATTCCATCCCATGTTCTGAATGAAAAGCTTCTTTATACTAGATACACAACTTTTAACTTTGTTTCCTACCATGTCTATAGATTATCTTTGCAGATGAGTGCACAGAGGCGGAAGGGAGGCACTGGCACATGAGGCATTTCTGCTGTTATGAATGTGAGGCTCCACTAGGTGGCCAGCGCTACATCATGCGTGAAGGACGGCCTCATTGCTGCAACTGTTTCGAATCCCTCTATGCTGAGTACTGTGATGCATGTGGAAAACATATAGGTATATTACACAATAATGTCTGTTAATTTGACCCTTTTTTAACTATGCAAAAGGTTTCCTTTTTCCAGTAACAGTACTGTGCTAGTTAGGGAAACTACATCCTAATCAAAAACATGTTCCCTGTACAGTCACTTCTATGCCATTAAAATACAGACAGTTATAGATTTGGTAGTTTTTGTACATTCTTTTTTATCATTTAATTAATGTTTCTGTTGGTTAATTGAAAATGGTTCAACCCAGAGTATCTAAATGTTATGCTCAGACAAGATTTGATTGTTTGAAAAGGTGAAGTGTCAGCTGTCTAGAACATGACCAGAACATTGTCAAAGTAGAATTGTTACAAAACAGTAGGCATGAATTGGCATGGTATTGGCATGAAGAGTGACCAGAAAAGGTCTTTTTCATTAGACTGAAAAGTAACATTAAAACAAGGAACAATTAATAGGAATTAGATTTTAAAATAGATACAAGGTCTTAGGTGAAAAATAAAGCAAGAAATTACATAGTTATTATTTTGTGTTTTCAGGGATAACTGAAAGTACATTTATTTCTGTTTCAGAACTTCAGAACTTTCAGACTTTCATACACTGGTATATAATAGAAAAGTCTGAAAGTTCTGAAAGTTACACATAAAAGACTTAATCAAGTTTTGGCCCTGGAATTCATATTTATGTGTCCCTCTAGGCATAGACCAAGGACAAATGGCATATGAGGGTCAACACTGGCATGCCACTGAAGAATGTTTCTGCTGCGCTCGCTGCCGTCAGTCTCTGCTAGGCCGTCCCTTTCTGCCCAAGCAAGGGCTCATCTACTGCTCTCGCCTCTGCAGCCAGGGAGATGAGCCTGATCTGTCAGACTCCTCTGATTCTGCTTTTCAGAGTGCCCGTTCACGCCAGTCACGTGGCAGTGCCCGAATTGGCAAGCAGGGAGCAAAGAACAACAAGACAGATAGCGGCAGGCAGCCATCATCTGGCTCCGCATCTGCAACAGGTGAGCGGCTTTCAGCGGATGCAGACTCCCTGGTCGTGCAAATGGACCTGCTAAGTGTGTCCAGCCCAGCTCCCAGTCGTACTCCAAACCGCACACCAACAAGGACCCCAAGTAGGACCCCAAGTCGTTCACCAAGCCTGAACCGCAAGCAGTCTGTCTGGATGAGCAGGGATGAGCCATACTCCTATGAGTCCAATCAAAGAGATCCTTCTCCTTCCCCAAATCCACATCAGCTACGGAGCCAATGTAGCATCCGGAGCCCATATCCTCCCTCTCCTAGCCAACCACCCAAAGTGGTGAGCCCTCCAGAGTCCTGGCACAAAGAGCCACCAGGGAATAATCCTAAGAAACCCCCTGTTATGGCAGCCCTAAGAGGTCACTCTTTTAATGAAAATTGGATGCACCATGGGCAAGAATCCGAGTTCCATCCGCCCAAACTGAAGACACAGATGAGTTTCAATGAAGTATCTAGTCATGGTGCTGGGTTCTTAGACAAACGCAGTGTCAGCGTGCAAGGGTTCCCCAGGGAGATGAGACCTCCACTTCTAAGGAGTAGACATCACATTGGCCCCAGCTTTGGTGAACTGACACCTCTTGAGCAGACACCACGAGGGTCTGCAGATTCACTGGCCCTTTCTTACGCCACAGGTATACTCACTCATCCTATTCTTAGAAAAACCCATTTCATTTCTTGTTCACACTATCTACAGGCATTAGAAATACTTTATGTCATGGTTGTTATAAGGCAAATATCTATTTGAAAAGATTAATAACATTAAATTTTGTCCCCATTTAGGAAACTCTTTGGATGGGACTACAAGACGTCAAGAGCACCTTTCCCGCTTCTCAATGCCTGACTTAAGCAAGGACTCTGGTGTGAATGTGTCTGAGAAAAGTGCAATGGGTACCCTAAACTCATCCATGCAGTTCCGCAGCACTGAATCCCTGTCATCAGTCCCCAGACCTCTAGCTGATCTGGGAATGCCAGTCAGACTGAGGTACCCACCACAGCTCTACTGGAACTCTTCTAGAGGCCTCAGCTTTGAAGAGCCAGCCAAAGGCCGCATGAGTCTGGCAGGGAGCATGGGAAATGTTCAATCAGTGACACCACGACCACGGCGAGCGAACACACAAGACTCTCCACGACAACAACGGCCAAGGCAACAGCACCATCGCAAAAGTCATAAGAGACACAAAGGCCACCATCGATCCCGCCGCTCACGCTCAGATAATGCCCTTCACCTGGCTGCTGAAAACCAGGGTTACCCCAGTGACCCTGTTCAGAGATTCCATGATGACTTTCAGAGGTTGCCCTCGAGGATGTCCCGTGACCCTTTTGGGGGAAATTATGCATGTAGGCAGCAGTTTTTCAGGCCATGCCCTCGAACCACATCTGACCTGACCTTGCAGGACCCTGGAGGTCCAAGACTAGGTCAATACCTGGGCAGGTATGGAGAGCTGGCGGAAGGTGATGATCACTTTTGCTCCACCTGCTCCTCTTCATCAGAAGCATCCGACGATGAAGGCTACTTTATGGGTGAACCGATTCCTCGGCCAGTGCAAGTGCGTTATCTTGACAACGAGGAGTTGAGGCAGCGTTATAGTCCCACTATGATGGGCGGCCACTCCCAGCTACACACACGTAGACGCAGAAAGAGTAAGAATTGCATCATCTCATAAGAGAGAGTTTGTACCAGTGTGAGTGTGGTGTGTGTTGCTTTGTGTCTAAATTGTAACCTTATTGAAGCATGATCAAATCATAAACAAGATAAATCTGATGATGTCCTCTGGATCTTATCTCCACTGTTTACTGTGACAGAAGATGGCACAAAGAAATACATCATCTCATAATGCAGGTTGTGTGTCTGTCAGTACGTCTGAGTGTGTAACTTTATTCAAATAACTTACTTAATAGATTGTAATCTTACTTAAGCATGATCAAATCATAACCAACAAAACTTGATCATGTCTTCTGGACATTATATTCTGTTTACTGTGACACAAGATGACTTTATGTGTGAACAATTTGAATATTACATTAAACATTGTATATTCAAGAACACTTAAGTTCACTTGTAGAAACGTGCAATAAGGATGTGCTATGTACCGGTGGTTTGATTAAAAAAAAAAGAGGAACAAGGCTCAATGTGCACTGAAGGAACTGTTTAGACTCAAGAATTGGTATTGGTGGGTTACCATGATAACTGGCTTTCATTACAGTTGTATTCTATTCTTGTTTATTCAGAAATGTCTTAAGCTTGTGTTACTGTATGTGTAAGGAGTGAAAGATTGCTAGCTCAGTCATGTGGCTTGATCTGTCAAAACTGATTATGAAGTCTGATAATGAAGACTGAGGGGACTTGGTTTTAAATGCAAAGCTTATCTGCCCCAGCTTCAAGGTAAATTTTCTCTTCTTTTTTCGCTCTTTAAATCTGTCTCTCTATCTTTTATTGTCTATTTGAGAGCCAGTTCATCTGGACCCATATACTAGTTATTGTTTTCATTGTTCTAATTGCTTGCACCCTGTTCTATCAATGACATATTAAAATAACGTACCTTTGCTTTTGAGAATAGCAATGTTTGGTATAGTCCTGTTTTAAAGCAAATGCAATATACTTTTTTTTCCAAAGTCCACATTTTAATAATGTTATCTTTAAATTACATGTATGTACAGTGATTTCAAAAAGTAATATAAGTCATGGCTGTAGTATTGTAAATGTTATGTAAATATAGTCTTAAATATTTCTATATTTTGTATCCTCAGAAGCATTATTTGTATCATATTGTAGAGCGTTAACTGCATGTACCCCCAGTTCATGTCTTGTATCTGAATTAAATAATATTTCAATTATCAATAAACTTAGGTCTTTATTCCTTGCCATGTGGATGAGTGGATGTTGAGGTTGAATGTAGCTTTATGGATGAGTCATAATCAGACTTTGCCATGGGTTCATGGAAGTACCCCCTTCATGGAAGTCTCCCACCGCTTGTCACATGACCCAGTCACATGTCTATGATCACTTGCATTTGATCACACTCGTTTAATCATTGTTAGCACTGCTTTAAAGTCATGGTTTTTCACAGCATTGCTTTATTTGAGTTGCTGACGTTGTCTGTCCCATTGAATTGTGTGTTGGCATCTTCCACATCTGCACTTGCATCTGCCTACGCCTCTCAAACGTAACAGAATGCAAGACACCTACAAGGATGCAGCAGATATGTGGAGGTGTGTGTGGGCTTGTGAGAAGCAGATCTGTGCCCAGGGGGAGCAGATCCAGAACCCACCCGTCTTCCGGCTCTACCTTGAGCACCGTTGCCACAGGTTGGCTTCACAGTGTTCGTTGCTCCTCTTTCAGCCTCAACATCGGCCTCGGCTGCTGCACCACCCCGGGCAGTATGGAGGAAACCACACTTCCCAAACACACTAAGAAGGGCATCACATTTCCTGCCAACCTCACCAGGGTGGCATGTCACACAGAGCAGAAGGGTTCGAGTTAGGGAAGGACAAGGGGGTGTGGGAGCAGAGCCTTTGGGGAGGGGGGGCCTCTGTAATGGGTCTCCCAGTCACCTGGCCTAGTCGCATGTCTTTGATCCCGTGCACCTGTTCCTATTCACAGTTTTTTACAGCACACATTGTCTTGCATTTTTTGTCACTGACCTCGTCTGTCCCACTGACCTGTTTTACCATAGCCATTGTGTTCTCAGTATATAGTCGTGCCTTGTAGTTATTTTCCCGTACATTGTACGCTGTTCATTTTTGTGATTAAATAAACTTCCACGTACGTCTACACCTCTCGAACCTAACAGACTGATTCAGATGATAGATTGACAGATGTGACAGGATCATATATGCATAAGAGCTTTGTAAATGAACGAGAGTAAAGTATAAGAAAAAAACATAACATTAATGAAAGATATTAAAGTTTATTGTAATATAATATATTACTATAATATAATAATCATAATATTATATAATAGTAATAACAGAATATTAAATTACATAATATTAAATAACAGTCAAATTCTTAAATCTTATTTGTCAATCGGTTTGCAATACTTTGAGGTAACAGCACGGCTCGGACAGTAGTCTTGGCTGTAACGAGGAATATTAATATTAAAAGTTCAGTTAATGAATTAAAATTAAAACAGTTTTAGAATCCTTTAACTTTTACCTTAGAATAAACCACTCCTTAAGGACAACGATCAAAAGTACACAGTCATTTATGAGTGCACATTTGGATGTTTTGTTTAATTCGTTTTTCACAAGAAAGGGAAAATAACAATTTGCAGAACTGCAATTCAATTAAATATTCGTACACATTTAACAGCCTGACCACCCTCAACCAAACCATCAAGCCCACTAACCACCACCTAAGGGAAGAAAAAGTAGAAAACCATGAAATTAAATTAAATAAAATTAAATGAAACTCAACAAAATGAAGAAAAAAAAGGGCAGTGATCTTAGAAAATATGATGTGATGACTGGTTCTCATGTCTGCAAAAAAAAGTGTGTCAAATGTGAGCAAACACTAATTAATTTCCAAACAGAGAAAATGGGCAACAAAATGAGCCAATAATAAAGATGGAGAGGAGTTTCCACTAGAGTAAAATAGTACACCTGGCGGAGAAGGTCGAGAAAGCTATTACACAGGATTGTGAGGAGTGAGACAGCCCTAAAGGGTAATCCAAATAAGGCAACTAAAGGGCATGGCTTAGGGATTTTGTTTAAAAAAACGTTTTAGACGTATTGAGTACTAAAGAAAACATGATGGCAGGGATGTCTTAAACATGTGGCAAACGTTAGCAGGAGATTGATGGCATGTGTTATGTAAATGGACAAGCTCCAGATGAACACAGCGAGCACAACGTGTTCTGTCAATGCCAAGGCAATCAGAGAAATGTTTATTTTAAATCAAATCATTGTGAACTGTGGAAATATCTTTACTCTATGTAGGTCATGTAGTCATTATGAATAATAATATTCTGCCTTTATGGTAAAATCCTAGTCATCAAACACAAAGCATAAGTACTACATTACATGTCTACAGGTTTTTAACCATTTATTGAACATTTATTGACAGAACAATGAGAACAATAAAAGATGAAAGGGTTCACTGAAATGTAGTGAAACGGCCATATGAACTGCCATTGTTTTACAGTAAACTTTTCTTACTTATTTTGCAAGTATTCTCTATTTCTCTTCAATACATGCATGTTATCAGTATTTCAAATTTCTAATAAATCTTAGAAACAGGTTACAATAATTACAAGCAACGGTGTATAGTCAGGTGACCAAAGCCTATATCCCTGGTGTATTCTGGAAATCATTTCTGGTCAGACAGATCAATGGAGAGACAGCAGACATTACTGTAGACCACATACATTTCATGTGGAGCCCTAAAAACATCTAGCTTTCACAAGTCGTCTTTTAGAGAACTTCATTCCACCGAGGACCAGTGTAAATAATTCGAACGTAAGCCTTCGGGAGAAATAAATTATTTTCACGATAACAGAAAATCGATATATAACCCAGCGTAAAAGCCTCATAAACAGATTTTTTAAAAGAAAACGGAGAGAAATAAATAAAAAGAGAAGCACGTACAGCTCCCCATAACCCGCGTCTTTATCTGCAGGTTGACTTTAATTTACCATAATTTCCTGAGGGTATAAAACCCACTGAACTGGTCCTGAATATTTCTAATAAAATCCATCATTAACTTCCACATGTACACATATTTTATTATATAATATTTATATATAATATATAATATAATATATAATATATCACATATAATATTTAGTGGACATACAGCATGACATAACGTTAAAGTCGAATCAGGGCCAGTTTGGTTTTGCACTACCTTAGGAAGGAGGCTTATTCTGATTTGTTTGGCAAGCAAGCAATCTTCTAGTTACAAAAACTGATGCATTTTTTTAACCACATTTAGCACCTGTGATCCTCACACTACCACATGTATACAGTAGTTAGTGAGTTTCTACCTTCATATATATGTGGCTGAAGAATGCACTATTCCAATCACATTGCTTTCACAATATTGGCATCCTGTGGTGCCTAAGACCTGTAAGTCTCAGACCATCACTTATGAATGCATTCTCAGTGAAAAATAATATTCCTAAATTATATAATATATACAGATTATGTATATAAACTGTGGATGGAGTTGATCACCTGAATTTCCAGTTTTGCACCACAATTTATAGCGAGAAGAGATTCACAACCCCCAGGTCAGTGTTTGTGTATGTGTGTGTGCGTGTATGTAAGTGTGTGTGTGTGTGTATCAGTGATCCTGGGACTACGATGGTGTGCCAAGCTCTCTCGAGTCATACTCATTGATAAACTGCTCCATGGCTTCTACACAGCGCAGGCCGATCTCACGTAGGTTCTCCCTCAGTGAAGACTGGATGGGTCTCTCCAGTGATGGATCTTTCGCCACAAGCATTTTTACCACCACACCAAATGTGTCGCAGTCCTGCCGATACACCTGCAGCACACATACACACAAATACGTTTTGACATTCAAGTACAGTCTAGCTTACACCACAGCATTGTTGAATTCTCAAATCAGAAAGTGTGCATTTATTTTCTGTACTAACCTGGCCGTGACAGCATGTGCAGCTCTAACAACACTCTCACTCTAACGCGGTATCATTTCTATAGCAACAGTTAATTCGCACAGACTTGTACAGCTGACCCTCCATATAATAGTGATAAATGGATAAATAAAATGTGTTGGAACTGAACAAGCGAAACTAGAGAAAGTCTTCAGGACAAAGGAGTTTAAGCTTTCTGATTGCTCGGTAACATAACAAGATGCATTTTTGTCTTATTGAATTCATGAGAGAGGAAAAAAAAGAGAGGTTGGTAAAGGATATATAGCAGTGTGTACTCTAACCACCACATAAAAGAGAATATACAGTACAGGCCAAAAGT
>JAOVVG010000036.1:7006585-7017875 GCA_028566375.1 Leptodoras nelsoni | reverse complement strand
ATGTAAATAGTCATGAAAATAAAGAAAACGCATTGAATGAGAAGGTGTGTCCAAACTTTTGGCCTGTACTGTACATAACGATGATAGCAACTAACTTCTAGATGCTTCATAACTGCACCTATAAAGAGTCGTAAATAAGTAACAGTTATAAACGTGTCATAATGGTTGTTTCTGTTCTGTTTTGTTAGGAAACTATAAAAAAAAAGTAACAGGTATGAGAGCAATTTGTGAACAAAGGAATGATTATGAAGATGTCCGCAGCGAGGTTTTTCTCATAGCTGCTGTTAGGCTTCTCCTCATTCCTTGTTTATTTGTTTCCATTGTTCCTAACAACAATTTAGCAAGAAGTAACATTAACAGCTAAACTGGATTCAGGGATCTGCTACGCATGGCGGTAAATGAATTTGAATGGTCTGTGTGACTGTGTTCGTCAGTGCTTGTTGTAGAGGAGCACAGAGTCCAAGATTCGTCTCCAAGATCATCAGGCTGCTTTAAACTATGGGAAACGTTCAAGATGGAGAAAATCGCACCTCGCAGGACGTTGTCACCACAAAGTTAGTCCTATAGTGGAATAAGAATGATGCCTGATATTAGGATTACATTAGAATACACTCACAGTATAAAGAATACGCCTGGAGTTTTTCCACAAAGTGGAACCCGTGTAGAAATAGAACGAGTAGAACGATTCATTTCCCGAGATTATTACAGTATTGCGACAGACATATCCGTGAACGTACTTGGCAGACTTGTCAGAGCTCATTAAATAATAAGATGTCGTGCGCTCTCGTTTCCCGCGCTAGCGTCTGGAGATTAGTTTCAACTCTTGATCTTGCTCTCATTTGCTCATACACGCACAGACACAGACATACACTCATTCAGGTACGCAGTATCTGGGAGATTACACCTGACCCCTGCCTTCTTACGTGCACCTTGGCTTAGTTATTTAAACTAGAGATTTGTTCGCAGCCTCCAAGCCTGACGCGTCTCCTTTTCTCTCCTTCATAGACTATTTTTAAAAATCTGAAAGAGGCACACCGGGCACACCGGCAGAGACCGCGGACGTCTCGTCTCATAAGCGTCGGATACGGTACAGCTGATTGGCGCGATTTGGTGGATATGTCAGAATTCATATGTTGGACACAGTGTAACTGATGTGAGAATGGGAATAGGCAGTTCCTTTGCGCCGAGATCAGACCACATCTTTACAATCAGGTACGCATATAATTTGGCTCGCTTCCTGACACAGCATAGGGAACGTTTCAAAAGATTTCGAAATGCTCTGCAAGACCTGGCGACCGAGTCTGCAACATTTGTTGGTATAACGTTTTCTGTGTCATTCTGTATAGTTGATATGATTATTTATTTATTTATTTTTTGTTACAGCACATGTTTTGAATCGAGGGTAGTACGCTGTTCAAGATCCGTCTAATCCGTCCTGATTTTGGAGCAAAACCCAAATCACACAGATGCACACACACTCAAGGAATGAGAGACATATGAGAAACACAAGGCTTGTATTTAACTCAGGATAACAGCTAAGCACACGCTGGCTCTCTCCGTTCAGAGTTGATCTGAGCCAGTGGGTCTTTTTCTGATCTGACTTTTTTTTTCTTTTATTGTTCTTTGCTTATTTTTCCTCTTTTTAAAAAAAATCTGTTTCATTTTTTTTTTTTTAAACATATCGCAAAACGGACATTCCGCCATCCATATCTGTGACATTTTACAGCCATAAGTAAAGTCGTTATTGCCCTGGGTTTGTTCATGACGTCGCAGGGTCTTCGATGTGTCTTCGGATTGTTTTTAAACTGCTGCTTCCTTTTTCGGAAAGGTTACATGCCATTGTATTGTGTAATGCCTGCATCTTTCCAGGCTTGTTTTAAGTCTTAGGATGAAACGGTGAAAGCAGGAGTGTCTAGATCGGTCTAGATGGGCTGTCGCGTTTACTTACGACTTTCGACCGCTTATTAAAGTGATATCACCTGGAAATGATGCTTTTCTGCTTTCTTAGCTAGCAGCTCTCAGAGCAAACGTGATTCACGCAGACCACACGATTTCACTGAAGGGGAAAGGACACGAGAGAGGGGTTTCCTCCTCATTTTATTTATAATATAATAATATACATTATATATATAATATACATTTTTACCCACACATGTTTTGGTCATTTTCTAATTCCCATTCACTTCCCAGCTCTTTCTTGTGACATGACAGCTTCTAACCAGGGAGGCTGTTTGTCTAGCACATGTTTCCTCTGAGTCATGTGAAGCCAGATAAATGCAGCTTGTGCATCTTGTGGGCTAAAAGAAAACAGAAATGCATGTCGCCGTGTTGATTTTTAGTGCATCTTTTTTTTTAAAGGGATGAGCGTTTTGCGTTCCTGGTTTACCAGACAAGATGATGCGTTTGATGATGTCCTTTCCTGTCAGTAATATAAATGTAAAAAATCAGGAAATATGTGTGCTCCTAGCATGTGACTACACTATGCCTGCTATTCTGTTTTCTCCCGAATTTGATCATCAGCAGGGGTGGGGGGTAGGGGTGGCTCAATGGTTAAGGTGTTGGGTTACTGAACAGAAGGTTGGGGGTTCAAGTCCCAGCACCACCAAGCTGCCACTGTTGGGTCTTTGAGCAAGGCCCTTAACCCTCAACTGCTCAGTTGTATAAATAAGATAAATGTAAGGGTGTCTGCTAAATGCCATAAATGTAAATGTAAATCAGCTGATTCCCAACCATCGCCTAGTTCTGCCCTATCATACATCATACAGCGAGCTGAAAGGAAACACGTGCTTCCTTTAAGACTCTCTTACTCTTATGACTGCCAGACATACAGTATGTTTTCAAACTGCTGCCCCTGCTGCATCACAGGGCAGCGTAACACACTCAGGAAAATGCTATTTGCCCTCTTGCACATACCTGAGCTCTCGTACGATAGGCTAGCGTCAACCTAATTACGTAAAATACCCTTTCTCTTCCTGACTCAGGGTGAGCCTGGCACCGAGGCAAAACCTGTCACGGATTATCCTTAAAGGAATCTTCCAGGGCGTAAAAGTCGTACGCGGACCCGACTGGGATTGGGGCAACCAAGATGGTAAGTAAAGGCACGCATGAATTAACATTTCAAATCAGTCATGGAACTGTCTTATTAGGAAGTTCAAAGTTTGAACACGGTTTCTAGAGGTCGGTTCAGGAGTCTCCAGTTAGCTTTTGAAGTGACTGGTGGCGTCTGCTCGACAGATGTCTTCCCAAAAAAGGCAGGTTCTCGTGTTGGTCGATATCTGACTGTTTACCTCAAACAAGCATTCGCCCTTGTGTGCCACAGCGAAAGCTAAAAGTCTAAATTTAGTCCTCAGTAAACCACGCTGGAATGCAGGTTGTGAGTAATTGCTGTTGTATTACCACTTGACATTACTGTCTTAAATGGGAAATGGCTCAGACACGACTCCCTGCTTACTGTTTATGCACTGTGAGGAAAGAATAGTCGGCATTTTATTTCTAAATATTACTCCTTGTTGTGAAGTGTAGAACTGCTGGATGGTAGGATTTTCATTTCTCGTTTTTCTAGCCAAGACTTCAGCATTGCTGGGTGATAACTTGGCAACGTATGAACTGGAACCCTCAATAATTTTACCCCCCCTAATTTTTTTTCTTTACTGCATAATGTTATTGATGCTAAATGAGTCAAAATGTCCATGCTGTGCTTGTAAAATATCTTTCTGCGGGCTGATGGTGATAATTCCTCTACCCCACAGGGTGTGAAATGCCTGGCATTTTCTTCTTGCCCTTCCTTTTATTTTCAATGCCGTATACTATATATTTGACTCTTTCTTACTAAATTCTGAGTTATGTTTGGTGTGTTTGTGGTTACCCTGACAGTCTTTCAGGTGGCGGTCTCAGATATTTCTTTGTATTAGTCTTGTGTGGCGTGTCTGTGCTTGTAGTTGTGGTTGTTCCTAGTGCTAGGAACGGTGTTTGGATAGAGTAGGATTTATGTGATGTAGTAAATGTAATTTTTCCCTCACACATGAGATCACTGTGCTGTCGTCTCGTGCGTCTGCCTGTGTCTTATCGCTTTCTAAAACAGGAGGAGAAGGGAAGATCGGGAAGGTGGTCGATATCCGAGGTTGGGACCAGGAGTCGGGGCGCAGCGTGGCCAGCGTCACCTGGTCTAACGGCACCACCAACGTCTACAGGATGGGTCACAAGGGCAAGGTGGACCTCAAGTACGTCTCAGACGGCCAAGGAGGCTACTACTACAAGGAGCACCTGCCCAAACTAGGTGTGAATAGGGGAATCGCGTATCACTAGTATTTCAGAAGGTCGCAACAATAAATATGTACTCTCGATCGAAGTACATGTGATTTAGTTTGTTGATCCAAAGCTCGTCCGGTCCTTTATAGCGGTACCATTAGAACATTTACCTTGCGTTCACACCAAGAAAGTGGCACATAAACATGTTTGTTTACTTTGTAAGTGGATGACATGCACAATGAGTACTGCTTGGTCAGCTTATCCTTCAAACCGTGGTCATGTTTCCTTCACAGAGCACATCAAATAACCACAATATATTTCTTTTATGAATTCTACGACTCTAAATAGATCTAAATAGATACGACTTTAGAGCATGACCTTGATTTCGTATCTCATGGCTTCATTAAGTTGCGTGCACAAAGCGGCAGTGTGTGATATTAGATTAAAAGAATGCACTGGATCAAGTGCACTGCTCAACGTGATAATTGCATCTAGGACCATTCGTGCTGTAATATAGTCTTTTTTAAATGCCTCTTTATTATATCATATTATAATTGCCAGCAAGGAAACAAAGCATCACATCAGCCTTTTCATCAGTTTTCTTTTTTCAAGCTTAAAGGCAAGCGCAGCCATCTAGACACTATTAAAGGAACATCTCAGACACGTCTAGTTAAGAAAAATCAGGCGACTTTAGAGGCATAAACTACACGCAGGTCTATAAGAAAATAGAACGGCGAGCCCAGAAAGAGCCCCACGTATGAAACCCAACCTCTAAATATGTGCAACATCTGTATCTGTAAAATACTAATGTAACTTTTCATTATGAATAACAAATCCAATGGCACAAGTTCAGTAAAGCTGACATTCAGTAAAGCTTTTGTTGTGCATTATGTTCTCCTGATCATTACTACTGTGTATGATGCCAGTCAGAAACATGAACCTGTGTGCCGCTGCTGACTGCAGGAACATTTAATTACAGCAGAAAGTGGTGCTTGATTGCACCGTATTAAATACGCAATTTCCCTCTTTTAGCGGTTAATAAGAATTTCCATTTGATAATTCTTACAGATATCCGAATATTAACATTAGGCAGAAGGCATGTATCTAGTATTATGTAAGCCTAAGGGAGATCTAAGTGAGATAGTACAAATTTGGGCACTGACCGTTTAGCCTAAAGTGTACAATTCCCTCCGTGTGTGTGTATAGGTGAACACGCAGAGCTGCAGAGGCAGGAAAGTGCCGATGGTCACGCGTTCCAGCAGGGGGATAAGGTAAAATGCCTGCTGGACGTGGACATCCTCAGGCAGATGCAGGAAGGACACGGAGGCTGGAATCCTAAAATGGCAGAGGTGAATGAACTTAACATGATGTCTCCTTAAATGTTATAATATGGATTATTTCAAAGGTAGCCATTTACCTCATATTTATTTCTAAGCTTTTAAAAAATGATAAACCTTTTTTTTATCAGAGCAAAGTGCAAATTCATGGGGCTTGTGCTATATTTACTTCCACAGTACATCTGCAGAATCGGGACCGTGCATAGGATAACAGACCGAGGGGACGTCAGGGTCCAGTATAGTAACAACATACGCTGGACTTTCCACCCAGGCGCTCTGACGAAAGTAAGCAGAGATAGCCAGATTAGTGCACTCTCAGTGAAAAGGGGTTCTTCAAGGGCCCTTTTATAGTCAACCATATTTGAAAGGGAAACCTTCTGCTCTAGGACCCTACACAGAAATGTTAAGGGTTTCCTCAGATATATGATACACTGATATATATATTATACATTTTGCTGAGGCTTTCGAGCTACAAGAACAAAACAAATTTCCATCCCCAACATTAAGAAAACTCTTAAAAAGGGAGGCTTATTTGGTTATTTATTCATTTTATAAAGACTTTATTCACTCTTATAAAAAAAACGTAGTATAAGTATAGCCAAATATAACCATTTTTTTATAGAGTGTACTTGAAACCCTTTGTAGAAACTTACCGCATTGCTTGTACATAAAACCCGCAGGGACAATAGACATTGTTCAGCTTTTAAATATTTATCTTTGGGTTTGTTCAGCAGAACAGTTCTATACAGTGCTACATGTTGGGAGAAAATGGTTCATCAGGGGTTCTTTGGATAGTTAGAGGTCTGTAGGCTGTATTTTGTACGATTCTACATATAACCTGTAAAGATTTCTCTACAGAACACTGAAGTACCAGAAAAACTGGTATCCCCAGAGAACACATTCTCACTTTCTCACAGTGTTCTAGACCGCTCAAGCCGACACTTGTCCTTGCTCATAGTAAGCGTAGGCTTGTGTGTACCTAGTTAGTACGATCTGCTGCATGGTGGCCAAGCTGTTTCATGCTTCCATTTTACAATGATAGCACTTACAGTTGACTGGGGCAGATCCAGCAGTGCAGAAATTCCACAAACTGACTTTTGGCAATCCTTTGACAGGGTCATGTTGAAAGTCAGTAAGTCGTTTTGTATGACACATTTTAATGCCAGTGTTTGTCTGTGCAGATTGCATGGCTGTGTGCTTGATTTTTTGCACCTGCTAGCAATGGGTGTGGCTGAAACACCTGAACTCGGTCATTAGGAGTGGTGACTGCATACGTCTGGACATATAGTGTATATTAGGTACACTCAGAAAAAGCAAAGAACTCCTGACTATTAAAAAAAAATGTAGCCTTGAGGTCTTGAGAAAGCATTTCTTTTGGAACATAAGAAAAAGAAATGTAGTGTTGTAGGATTAGTAAAAATGACCTCACAGGGACCAACCAGAGAAGTCTTTAGGAAGCTGTATGGACTCTTTAAAAAAAAAAAGAATTTGGTAATAGTTATTTTAATTTAATATTTAATTTAATAATAGTTATTATTATTATTGTTGGTAATTTTAATATTAATTACTAACATTAATATTTTTAATTATTATATATAAAAAAAAACAATAATAGTAATAACAAGAACAATAATAATAGCTATTATTATTATTAGTATTATTATTTATTATTATTGTGTGTTAAAAATTATATTAATATTTGTAATTATTATATTAATAATTATAATAATGATAAAATAACCAGGAAGGAACATGGCTTCACACATGAGTACATTGTACATACCTTCGACTGGGAATGATCTAAAAAAAAAAAAAAAAAAAAAGGCATTGATTTAATGCTCAGTGGGAGAGGCTGGGTTACACTGTATATGCTTTACAGCTGCCCTGTTTCTCCCAGTTGGCCAAGATATTAAATATATCTCAGGTTTCATCCTGCGCTGCTCACCTTTATTTGATTTAAGTCTGATTTATGATATAATATCTTATGTAAGCACTGGATCATACAACCCCCCCTGTGCATTCCCCATGTTCCAGTACCTTTAATCTTACAGTCTGGCTTAAAGATTACAGTGAAATGCTGTTTATCCAACGGCTGGGTTAATGCAAGTGCTCATGTTCTTGACCTAAATCCTGAATAAACATAAAGCCTTTTGTAAACACAGCACGACTAGACATCATGCACGTGACTGAAGCTGCTGATCATGTCGGCGATTAGCTAAATCCCTGGTCAGTCTCGGCTAACTGCTATTTAAAGAAGTCGCTTGTCCGATAATAGAGCTTGTCTAGTCTGGTCAAGCTTTCGTATCTCTGTGCGTTCTCTAAATGATTTTAGGTGAACACGTTTGCAGTAGGTGAGTTGGTGAGGGTGCTGGATGACATCGAGACCGTGAAGAGGCTACAAGCCGGCCATGGAGAGTGGACTGACAGCATGGCTCCTGTACGTTCCTCAATCCTCATACACACACACAGTATGAAAAATGTCCAGAGAATTGTCTTTGGTACAATTTCCACCATCTTAACAAAGTAATCTAATTAAACTTTCACTTGCCAACTGCTCCATTAACGTTACGCTATATTGAAACAAGACAGTGAATTAGACAGTATGAGAAAATGATGATTTAGAAAAAGGTGTGTGTAAATACAGTGAGATAAATATGCAACGTTTAAAGCTTTTTATGCAATGAGCAAAGCATTTTCTTCAGTTTGAGAGTTAGATCAGAAATCTGATGGCATTTCTTACATTGCTGTCACAGCAGTAAAACAGGGAAGTATGTAACACGTTTCCTTGACCAAATGCCTTTGTTTTTTCCCATGGAACTTTTTGGCCAAAAATAATTCTTTATTTTTTCCTTCTGTATTTAAAGACAAACTGAATTAAAAAAATATGCTTTTAGTTCACGTTCCTTGCCGTATCACTAAAAAGATCGAACTGTTATTTTTCTTTAATCATCCATTACAATACAGTGATTTTTTTTCCCACAGTGGAGAATTACCATTAACCATGAATTATTTGTAACCTTTCGCTTCTGCCTCCCCCACACTGTGCAACACAGACAGAAATACGTCACGTGTTAAATATGAATTTCCATTTTCCGCGTTCGCTGGAGTTTTCTAGAATCGGTTTTAAAGTGTACTTAGGACACAGCCTAGTGTGCTTTTACATACTGTATCTGTCTAGGTGATAGACATAGACAGTATGTTTTAATAGGGTAGGGAGTATAGGGTAGCAGTGCTACTGTAACCCGCGTGGTCCCAGTGGACGGATTGAAGCAGGTTGAACCGGCAATGATTCTGGATTAATCCTGTGCATTTGGCGATTCTCAAGGTGACAGTAAAGTCATGATTAAATTCACAAACAGGTTAAATGTGTGACTTGAATGGTAATCCAGGGAACTAAGCTGAAAAGGAGTGCTGCCTACATCACTCACTCTGTTCCAGCCCACAAGTGAGATTAGCCGAGTGCGAGTTCTTTGGAACAGTTCTTCGGTACAGCTGAATAAGACGGCAAATATTGGAGTAAGGATTGCAAGATTAAACAAAACAAACAATACGGCCAGGTTTTATATTCATCACGATAATGTTTTTTGTGCTTATCAAGAGTATGTGTGTGTGAGAGAAATAGAGTTTTTATATCTTTGTGGGGACCACAATTTGCCCACATGGATTGGAATATCTGATATTGTTGACCTTGTGGGGACATTTTGCTGGTCCCCATAAGGAAATTGTTTTTTGTTGTAGTAAATAAAATAAAAGAGCCAAAAAGTTGCCTTTTCTTTACTCGGGTTAAGGTTAGGGTTAGGGTTAGGCATAGCATGTATTAACTCTAGTAATATTTATGTCATTGGAAAGTCCTCAAAAGTGTAGCAAGACAAATGTGTGTGTGTGTGTGTGTGTGTTCTTCAGGCCCTGGGCCAGGTTGGCAAGGTTTTGAAAGTGTATGCGGATGGTGACCTTCGCGTGGCATTTGGAGGACAAACGTGGACTTTTAACCCTGCGTGTCTCTCGGCTCAGCCTGGCGAGGTGGACGCCAATCTGATGACGGCTGAGAATCCGAGTGAATCCAGACGTAAGCAGGAAACAGCCGCATACCTCTCCATCATGTCACTTGTTTGAATGCATGTTCTGTTTTCTGCTTTTGCTAACAGCCATGCAGATAGCATTTACACTTTGCTCTCCTTTTCCTCTGAATGTTTCACAACCGTTTTCTTCTTGTTTTTTTTTTTGCATGATGAAAAAAAAACAGTCTTTGTGTTCCCTTTTTCATACATAAATTGCTCACGGCCTCTGGAGAAGGATGGATGCACTGACTTCTAACCCAGATTTTATAACTCCTCAGCAAACTGAAAAAATATTTTTCTTTCCCACATGACACAGGCTGCTGAAACATTGAAGTGAACATACAGGCCACTAGTGCATGCTGACATTTTGACTCATTTGACTGTCTTGTTTAGCTTTTGGACCAGGAGAAAAGAACTGCTCTGTTTTCTTTATCCACATCTGTTTTAGAGTAAACAGTCTTTTTGTCTTTCTTTCTGTCTGTCTCTTATTCAGCCACAGTCATTTCAGTCCTGGAGAAGCTGTTGTCTCAGTCCACGGAGCAGGACAACCCCGGGCGCCTGGTCATCGAGGCTGCTCACGGCAGTGCTGCTAAGGTCCGCGAACTAGTACAGAAGCATCCGGATAAGGTAGGCGTCATAACATGTATCTGAAATTTAATAAAGCCACAAGGTTAACACAGAACTCACTTTAAACAAATGATCTCAAATAAATATGAAATCAGTGGTCGATTATGTTACATATAATTAATTGCAAATTAATTAAATATTTTTAGAGACCCTTAAGCTTAAATCTGTGGCAAGATATGAAATGGTATATTGTAGACAAAAAGGGGGTGGAGCTTTGCAGGTCTTTCCCATGCTGTAGCTTTAAGACTGCTTTAAGGCTGGAACCTGTTCCAGCATGGCAGTGTAATGTCTTCCACGTCAGTCTTTGCAAAAACCATGTCTTCATGGAGCTAAGACCAGGTTTGGGAGACGTAGTTCCAGGGAAGAGAAATTGTAATTCTACAGCATAGAAAGACTATACATTTGTGTGTGACAATTTAGGAAAGGCTCACAAACGGGTGTGATGATTCATCTTAGTCACAGGCCCTGAGTAAACAACCCGGATGCTCTTTATATTTTAATGGTTTGTAGGTGGATATAAAGAACCAGGGGAAGACGGCGCTCCAGGTGGCTGCTCACCAGGGCCATATGGAAGTAGTGAAGGTTCTGCTGCAGGCCAACAGCAGCATTGAGGCCAAGGACGAAGACGGAGATGCAGCGCTGCACTACACGGCATTCGGGTGAATAATAATCTGCAAAGTTTAAAAGCTTTTTGTCATTCAAGGTGCTGGCACCTCATATATATGTTAGGATTTTTTTCCTTTTTGGCTTTTCCCCTGATTTTCCTCCTGAATTTAGTCTTTTAGCCAATTCCCACCTATTTTCAATTCCCCTATCATATGACAGCCACCAACTCTCTCTGGGACAGACAGTATACCTCCCCTCCCAGTCACTGATGGCTGTGGCATCATTGGGATTTGAACTTGTGATCTGATATATATATATATATATATATATATATATACCTGATCAAAATCTTAAGACCAGCTAAAAAATTGGAAGAATTTGCATTTTGCACCACTGGATCTTAAGAAGGTTCTA
>JAOVVG010000036.1:6815796-6826187 GCA_028566375.1 Leptodoras nelsoni | reverse complement strand
ATATTCCAAGTTAATGACTAAGCACTCTTGTAAGTCGCTCTGGATGAGAGCGTCTGCTAAATGCCATAAATGTAAATGTAAAGCAGGAGTATTTTGTAGTGCTTCTGGGTTGGAAACTCGAGTGTGTATGCAGTTAAGTTGTAAGGTCATTATATGGTGAATTTATCACACTGTTCCACATTTAATATGTGATTATATGTGTAATATGTGATAGCTTGTTTTGTTATTGAATAAATGCAGCTTGTTGAGTACTTAGTAATACGGTAAATATTTGTGCTTCTGTCTGACTTGCAGACCCAGAGGGGACACCTACAGCTCAAATTCAAGATAACAGCATAGGTGAAGTCAGACCTCTCCAGAACAACCCACCACAGTCTACCACCGGCCTCAGTGCCCCTGAACACCCCTCAGTGCCCACAAGAGTGGACGATCCTCAAAGCACTCATGCAGCAGGAATGCCCATGGTTGCTGACATCCCATGCTGTCCTATTGTCCCTCCCATTTCCCAGGCTGAAAATGTACCCCCTCCCCAGCCAGCCAGTCATGACCCCAGCCCTGTCTCAGATCCGTCTTTGACCCAGGTTCAACCAGTAGTACTACAGCAGCCATTTTCCTCACCTGTCCCACCTCCTACGCAGTCACAGCCTCAGAGCCCTGCCCATCAAACACAACAAGGTCCTCCTACTACATCAGGGCCTACCATTTCACACGCACAGCCAGGTGGCGGACCAGCCGAGTCTGACGGGGAAGGGCCTCCTAGAGTCGAGTTCGCCGATAGGACAATTAAGACACTTGATGAGAAGCTCAGGAACCTTCTGTACCAGGAGCACAATCCCTCACAATCCACAAGCTCCACCTCAGATCCTCCTGGCTCACCTCCAGTATCAGACAGCCAAAGCAGCGATGGACCGCTGAGAAAAGGGGAGACACTGGTAAAAACAGACCTTTCAGCATTTAGTTGTGTATTAAATGACATTAATTACAGAATAATGTAAAGAGGAAACACGCCTAGTGTGTTTTACATTAATTCATACAACTTTAGCATTCATATACACCAAGTTTCAATTAGCAAATCAGGATTGGTTTACATCTTGTAGTAATGGCAGTAAGCAGTTTACCAGCAAGGAAATTAATTAGAGAAGCATGTAAAGAGCTAATCAGTGTCAGGACTTGATCAAGATGCATTTGTTAATATTTTCCATGCAAGTTATGTCAAAGAATCAGTTGTTGATGCTGGTTTTGCAACACGATTATAGATGCACAAAAATTTCACTTTTCAACCACAAATTTTCAGAGATATGCTGTTGTGCTGTTTGTGTTATGATTAAATGCAACAACATATGGAAAAATAGAACGATTCATGCACAGCATGCACCATTACCCAGCATATAATCTCACCATAAATGTTTTTGTCACAATGCTTTTATTAATGATGTCATCATAAAGATGCTGGCTTATAATACATAATATTGTTGCAAGCCAGTAGTAATATAGACAATATCTGTAGGATCAGCTTTGCCTACTTCAAACTGGCAAGACTCGAGAAGAAATGCCATGATCCTACATAGACCCTTGCAGCTACCACAACCTTCTGCTTCCTTGGAAACAATGGGATTATTTTATTAGCATTTAGGATCTTTATTATATATTATTTTATTTATATGCAAAAATACGTATTTTTCCATTTCTTGTCTGTAGTTGGAAGTGTAAATAATGAAGTCTCCAATGGACACACTTATTTCTGATTTTAAAATGTATTTTTAGTGGTTTTTATGTTAAATTTCATTGCTTCCCTACAAAAAAAAGTACTTTTTAATTTTAACTTAGTAGAAACAGTGAGGTGCTTGGCCTATTTTGGAACTTTAAAAAAAGCTTGTACTTGTCCTAATTATCTGCATCAGTTCCTGTGTTTGATTCCTCCTTTTGTTCCCACTTTCAGCCTCAGATTCCAGAGAGGAGTGATAGCCTTGGTACTTTGAGTGACTCTGCTGTTGCCCGTAAGTGATGTGTCTGTGTGTATTTTTATATTAATCCATGGAGGAACTTCATTAGGATGATTTCAAGCCAGGTTTAATTCACTCCATGGTAAAGGAAATGATTAGGAAGGAAAAGGAAATGACAGCAAACTCATTTTTCTGTATTCATTAGCTTTAAATAGGCAGCTGACAGCTAACTTGGACGACAACTCTGAAGGACACCCTACCTCGAAAAGCCGCTTCCAGGTAGGAGGACTCGTGAAGTTTTGAACTTTTTGGGTTATTTATTGCATGTACATTTGTGTTTACTAGAGCCATTATCTCTAGGTTGTTCCAACGGCACCAGATATTGTCCAGAGTTTGGAGCAGGGCAAAAAAAGCATAACTTCCTACAGTTCTACTGCACTTAGCCACACAGAAGGAGAGGCTGGAGTGACCACAAATACTGGAGTTTCCACCGCACATGAGAACGGAGGCCAAAACCTGCAGATGTGCCATAGTTATCGTTATTCAGCTCCTCCAAACCTTTATCAGGTGTGAATAAGAGTTTTCTTATGAAACATACTATTCACTACACGCTTATTGTGTTAGTTGAAGCAAATGATTCTACTGAATGTTGAGATTTTTAAATTGATGCACTTCCTTGGATTCTAAACTGATAAGCGATTAAGTTTCTATTCTATTTCCTGGATGTTTCCAGTCTACACAATGCTCTTCTAGATATGACCAGAGTATACAGTGCTGTGAATAAGTATTCGCTCCTACCCAGTTTCTTTAATTATTGGAAGATTGTCACATTTAAATCTGTCAGATCATCAAACTTTTAATATTAGACAGACAATAACACAAGTAAACACCAAGTGCTGTTTCTGTTCAGTTGGCTGTCGGGATCAGTTAAACAAGCCACACCCCAGACATGATTACTGGCAGACCTGCTGAATCTAAATGTCACTTAAAAAAACCTGTCTGGCAATGTGAAGCAGGCTAGAAGGTCTCAAAACCAGCAAATGAGAGGTTTTATTACAGATGTGAACCAAAACCATTTAAATCTACCATCCTGGAAAGGGTTTCAAAGCCATTGCTAAGGCACTGGGACTCCAGTGACCCACAGTGAGAGCCATTATCCACAAATAGAGAAAACTTGGAACAGTGGTGAACCTTGCTGGGAGTGGCCAGTTTACCAAAATTTCACCAAAACCCATCAATAGTTCATCCAAGAGGTCACAAAAGAACCCAGACAAACATCTAAAGAACTGCAGGGCTCACTTGCCCTCATTATGTACATGATTCCACAATAAGAAAGACACTGAGCAAAAATGGAGAGTTGCAAGGCACAAGCCACTGCTGACCAAAAAGAAAATAAGGGCTTGTCTCACATCTTCAAAAAGCATCTAGATGATCCACAAGACTTTTGGGATAATATTCTGTGGCCTGTGAGTCAAAGGTGGAACTTTTTGGCAGACATGTGTTCCGTAACATCTGGTGTAAAGCGAACACCACATTCCATCATAACACCACCACATCTAAAGTCAAACATGTTGGTGGTAGTGTGATGGTCTTCTGCTGGACCTGGAAGACTTGTTATAATTGATAATTCTGATAATCTATCAGAAAGTCCTGAAGGACAATGCGCGTCTGTCAGTTCATGACCTAAAGTTCAGGTGCAGTTGGATTATGCAACAGGACAATGATCTGAAGCACACAAGCAAGTCCACCTCTGAATGGCTGAAAAGAAGCAAAATGAAGGTTCTGGAGTGGCTGAGTCAAAGTCCTGACGTGAATCCCATTGAGATGCTGTGGCAAGACCTTAAACCAGCACTTTGTGCTCAAAAACCTTCCAGTGCAGTGAATTAAGACAATTCTAAAAAGAAGAGGCGACTAAAATTCCTCCACAGTGATGTAAAAGCAAGTTATTGCAAATGTTTGATTGCAGTTGTTACTGCCAAGGGTAGCACAACCTTTAAAAACTGCATTTTGTGTTTGTGTTATGCTTGTTTAATATTAAAAGTTTTCATGACCTGAAACATTTAAATGTGACAAAGTAGGGGAAAACCATTTTTCACAACACTGTATAATCCTATTCTAGATATGACCAGTGTATGTATATGTATGTATACCTAGTCCTGTGCTAGATATGACCAATATACACAATCCTGTTCTATGTATGACCAGAGTATAATTATTTTATATATATGCCCAGTGTATATAATTCTATTCTAGATATGATGACCAGTGTATATAATTCTATTCTAGATATGATCAGGGTATGTAATCCTAATCTAGATATGACTAGTGTATATAATCCTTTTCTAAATATGACCAGCATATACAGTCCTATTCTAGATGCATCAAGTATATACAGTCCTATTCTAGAAATGACCAGTGTACATAATCCTATTCTAGATATCACCAGAGTACACAGTCCTGTTCTAGATGGAACTTGAGTGATAACACTCAGAATACATAATCATTTTCTTGATATGACCAGTGTACACAAACCTATTCTTAATATGATCAATGCATGTAATCCTTTTCTAGATAGACTAGTGTACAGTACCAGTCAAATGTTTGGACACACCTCAAATTCAGTGGTTTTTCACTATTTCCAAATTTTAGATTTAGATTAATACTAAAGTCATCCAAACTATGAAGAAGAACTTATTTACTAAACACAAAACGTGTTAAACAAAGCAGAATGTTTTATATTTTAGATTCTTCAAAGCTAGGCACGTCTTGCTTAGTTCCTTAGTAGCTTTGCACATCTTGGCATTTTCTCAGTTAGCTTTCTGAGGTAGTCACCTGGAACGGCTTTCAGTTAACAGCTGTGCCTTGTCAAGTGTTCATTTCTGGAATTTCTTGCCCTCTTGATGTGTTTGAGACATCAGTTGTGTTGTGAAGAGGTAGAGTTTACAGGTATACAGTGAATAGCCCTATTTGAGTAATGCTCTAATCCATATTACAGAAAGAATGACTCAATTAAGTAAAGAAAAACGCCAGTCCATCATTACTGTAAGAAATGAAGGTCAGTCAGTTGAGATTGTTTGGGATGAGTTGGAGCGCAGAGTGAAGGCAAGGCAGCCAACAAGTTACTCAGCACCTCTGGGAACTCCTTCAAGACTGCTGTAAAACCATTTCAGGTGATAACCTCATGAAGCTGATTGAATGCCAAGAGTGCAAGAGCAAAGCTGTAATCAAAGCAAAAGGTTCCTTCTTTATTTAGAAGAATCTAAAATCTGAAACATATTTTGGTTTGTTTAACACTTATGTTTGCTACATGGTTACTTATGTGTTCCTTCATAGTCTGGATGACTTCAGTATTAATTTACAATGTAGGGAAAAAAGAAAACCATTGAGAAAGAAGGTGTGTCCAAACTTTTGACTGGTACTGTATATAATGGTATTTGCCCCAGAGTTGTGCTTCTTCCTTTTTGTATACAATATTGACTTTTAATTTTGTGATTCAATTATTGCTTCTTTGGTCTTTTATTAGGACATGCTCTCTTCCACTGTGGAGGCCACAGTCTCAATGCCTCATGCTCAAACCTCTTTGTCCATGGATGCAGCAACACAGCCTGGCTTCCACCTCTCCACAGATTCCGGTGAAGAGGACAACCACTTGATTCTGCCTCATAAACCTCCACAGGCTGTTCCCAGCCAATCAGAGCACAGTGGAAGTGATCTCGTCAAGCGGGCTGTAGCATTCTTTCGTCGCTCTAGCCGCAGCAGCAGCGTGCAGAGCTCCGAATCGCCCAGCCGTCCACCAGTTCATAATGGCCATGCCCCATGTGTTTCAAGCCATGCTCACTCCACATACGTCAGCAGTGATAATGACTCGGAATTTGAGGACGCCGACATGAAAAAGGAGCTGCATAAACTCAGAGAAAAGTAAATAAAGCACTAATATACATACATATGCTATGGATTGAAGGTTGTGCTCATTACTTTCTGTGGATGTTACTATAACATGAACATTGGGATCATATGTGAATGTTTACATAGATAACAAGTAGCTATATGTACATGTGGGTGTGTATAGACAATATGGAGTACAGAGTGCTTACAAAGTGCACTGTAGAGGTGTGTGGGGGACTGTTTTTAGTTCCAATCCTGACCAAATTATAGTTTGACGCATCCTGCTTGACATCAAACCCTATCCACTTCATTAGAGAATCATGTGTCCATGTCTCCTCAGGCATATGAAGGAAATCTCTGAGCTGCAAGCCCACCAGAGAAGTGAGATCGAGCAGCTTTACTCGCAGCTCGGACGGACTGTACCTCCCAGTGTGGGCTTCCTGCACGCAGTACCCCCTACTGGCCGCCGCCGCCGAACCTCCAAACACAAGCTCAAAGCAGGCAAGCTGCTAAATCCAACCGTGCAACAGCTCAAATCCAACCGTTCCACCAGCCCAGGTAAGTTGAAGTACATGCTTATGTAGACTGCATTGTTCATTTTATGTTTCTTTGCAGCATAAGATAAATCTCTATCTCTATCTCTTTATCTCCCTCCCTCCCTCTCTGTAGCAGAGACCTGTTCCAGCATGTCAGGATCTCCAGCTAAAAGCTCAGTTCTAGGTAACAGCTCTACAGCTTCCAGCAGGGCCACCCTGCAGAGTCCAGTGTCTGAACCTCTGCAGCCGGTCCAGACACAGCAGCCATGCTCGCTCAAAGTCTCACTGTCTTCTGACAACATCTATGACTCGGCTCCGCATGCGCTGCCAGGGCAAGGTAGCACACACATGCAGACACATATTCTGCCCATATATAGGCCCTTGCTGTATCTGTGTATAATCTACATTTGTCTCTCTCATACTCACACATGTTCATACACAAGTCTTTGTCACAGTGCTTAATACATTAATTTGCATGAACACTTATTACGCAGCATTCTTAAGGACTCCCCTTCATCTGTGTGTCACAGACATCTTAAACACATACATGCATTATTAACACTGTAGGAAGGCTGAAAAGTATTAGATTAGGGTGTTTAAATTTATATTACCTGAACACAGTTACTCAACTAGTATAATGTCTCTGCTGACAATTCTGTAGAACAACAAGGAGGCACTGTTGGCCAGCTGTAAGAGGTTCACAGAGATGCCATGTCATGACACATCTACACCCCCCAGCAACACACAGAACCCCACACACACCATGAACATGACCATTAGTCCTGTAATATTTGGCTGTGCCTTACTGTCTATGCTGAGATGATGCGGGTCTCTAAAACCTGATGTGTTCGCTGTTACACCTCTCTCTCTCCTTCTCTCTCTTTTTCCTTTCTTTTTTCTCTGCCTCTTATATTCGTTCTTCACAGGCTGGACCGTTTACCACCAAACATCCGAGAGAGTCACCTATAAATCTAGTAGCAAACCACGCACTAGATTCCTCAGTGGACCCGTGTCTCTGTCCATCTGTTTGTATTTGTTTTTTTCCTACTTTACTTCACTTATCCCATCTATCTTTCCAGTCCATTTCTAGTTCCCTTTCCCTTTCTTTCTCTCTCACTCTCTTTCTTCCCATCTCCCCCCTCTGTCTTTCTCTCTATCTCTCTCTCTTGGCCCATCCCAATGTCTTTATTTTTTCCCCAGTATACACAACCATCAACTTTTTCATCTCAGAGGTTTTCATCCATTTTCATTTGTCCATTCTGTTTCCTTGGTCATCCCTGCACCTGTTTTATCAACTCCTTCATTCATACAAACGCTTTGCGCTGCTTTTGCATCCTAAATAACATTTAACCATGTCTTCCCTCAAACATGGGCTTTCCAAACCCTTGAATCTTATGAGAATGAGAGAACAATTCAATATGTGTGTCTTGCCAAAGCCTTTGTATCTTCTGTACATGTGGTTTCTTTCTTTTCACTGCTTGTCCTCACGTATGTTAAAAGCCCCATACCGGCATAAGAGGATGATGGGCACGCTGTCTCATGTTTGGAATCGGAAGACGTGCATGCCAGAGGCACAAGCCAGGCTCACTTTGGAGACCGTCAGGGCCGTATTTCAAATTCTTACCTTACTTCCTCATCTCTGGCGCTACACTGCATGACTCTTTTAAACAAAAACCAAAGTTGCCTCTAGTGCTCTTGTAGATTTTTTTTTTTTTTTATAAAAAAAAACGTTGTGCTTTAATGTGTTTCAGTAGAATTTAATTTCAGTCATTTCTATATTTGCTTTCCTTGAGCACCAATGAACACCTCCAGCTATGATGACTGACATGCAGTCCTCCAAGTGTATTATGTGTACTCGATGTAAAGAATATATATATATAAACATATCATTACACTCCCATACCCCTAGTGTATTCAAGTTGTGTTCATATTCAGTTCTACTGCAATTCTTAGACTTTTATAAGCATAAAATATAGTGAAGTGATTGGCTTAGTGATATACAGAAATCCTGTTCTTTCTATAGGTAAAGAGGTTCAGAAGCATTGAAAAAAATGCAGCCTTTGCCATGTTCAGACCTGTACTTTTCTTTTCTTTTGTCTTTCTTGTTCTTTTCTCTTTTTAATAATATTTTATCATTGTCTAAGATTTCTTAAAACGTACGTGATTATAAAAATGCGTGGGTCCCTCCTTAAAGTTCTGTTCCCAGTCCTGGGCTTACAGACCTACATTTTAGTGCGAGTCTCTGCGTCTCTGTGCAGTGGATACTACTAAACATGGAAAGCCAAGACTCTATATACAAACCCTATTTCCAGAAAAGTTTCTAAAAATGCAAAAAAAAAAATGTAATTTGTTCATTCACTAGAATATTTAACAGAAAAAAGGACAAAGAAAAGATTTTCAGTGTTTTCAATGACAAACATAATTCTGCTTGTTAAATATAAACAAATTTTAGAAATTGATGGCTATAACACACTCAAAGTTGGGACAGAATAAATCTCAAAATAAAATGGTTTTACTGGTAACACTGGAAGGTTCTACAATTAGCAGTTTAACTGGTAACGGGTCAAGATTGAGTACAAAAGGAGCATCCACCAAAGGCTTAGACTTTGCAAGCAAGGATGGGTCATGGTTCACCACTTTGTGCCAAACTTCATGAGAGAATTGTCAGTCAGTTCTTTTTTTTTCAGTTTTTTTTCTTTTTTTGAATAATCTGTTTATTAAAGTTTTCAAAAATATACAATAACACAAAAAGCAAAAAAAACAGCAACTAACACAATTGTGTACAACTGGTTAAAGACAAAATGTAACAAGAGAGGGGAATAAAAAAGAAGAAAGAAAAAAGAAAAAGCACGCAAATTAAATAATATGATAATATTAAACTCAAATTATATTACTCAGTCAGTTGAGCCACATGGGTATGAGAAACAAATATGTAAATAATATAAAATCACAAAGGGAGATCAAAAGAAGATACCTTTTTAACATAGTCAAGAAATGGGTCCCAAACTCTGTGAAATTTCTGTACGGAGCCAGTTCTGATATATCTAATTTTTTCTAGTTTCACTACCCCACACATCTCTTGAATCCACATACTGTGGGATGGAGGTGTAATAGATTTCCATTTCAGCAATATTAACCGTCTAGCAAGGAGAGTGGCAGGTCAGTCAGTTCTATTACAACCAGAAAGAATTTAGGTCTTTCATCATCTACAGTTAATATCATCATGAAAGGTTCAGGGACTCAGTGAAAATCTTGGTGTGTAAAGGCTGCTGCTGACTGTGTGTGACCATCAAGCCCTCAGGCAGTATTGTTTGAGAACCTGCCATGCTACCCTGATGGACAAAGCCACATGGGCTCATAATTACTTTGGAAAATCATTATCACTTAACAGTGTAAACGTGGTCGGACGAGTCCAAGTTTCAGCCAGTTTTTGGAAAAAAATGTACGTCGGATTTTATGTGCCAA
Organism: Leptodoras nelsoni; assembly: GCA_028566375.1. Taxonomy (NCBI): domain Eukaryota; kingdom Metazoa; phylum Chordata; class Actinopteri; order Siluriformes; family Doradidae; genus Leptodoras; species Leptodoras nelsoni. Next base: position 6,816,358 of record JAOVVG010000036.1, on the reverse strand, counting down.
AGATGAAAAAGACCATCCAGACTGTTACCAATGAAAAGTGCAAAAACCTGCATCTGTGATGGCATTGAGGTGCATCGGTGCCTACAGAATGGCTGATCTGCATATAAATATGATGGTACCATACAGTGCTGCAGTTTATAATGGTATTTTGGAGAGACATACTCTGCCGTCAAGATAATGTCTTTTCCCAGGACAATGCCAGGCCTCAGTTACAACAGCGTGGCTTTGTAGACATTGTGTCTGTGTGTTTGACTGGCCTGCCTGCAGTCCAGATCTGTCTCCTATTGAAAATGTATGGCACATCTTGAAGAGGAGAATCAGACAACAGTGACCAGGGAATATTGAGCAGCTCAATTCTTGTATACAGCAAGAATTCCACTTGCAAAACTGTAACAGTTAGTGTCTTAAATTCCCAAATGATTAAAAAGTATATACACAGGGGTTGGACAATGAAACTGAAACACCTGTTATTTTAGTATGGGAGGTTTCATGGTTAAATTGGACCAGCCTGGTGGCCAATCTTCATTAATTGCACATTGCACCAGTAAGAGCAGAGTGTGAA
>JAOVVG010000036.1:6539006-6550311 GCA_028566375.1 Leptodoras nelsoni | reverse complement strand
AAACCATTTCAGGTGACTACCTCTTGAAGCTCATTGAGAGAAAGCCAAGAGTGTGCAAAGCAGTAATCAGAGCAATTCTATAACTAGAATATAAAACATTTTTTCAGTTATTTCACCTTTTTTTGTTAAGTACATAACTCAAGAATAAAGAAAACACATTGAATGAGAAGGTGTGTCCAAACTGTTGGCCTGTACTGTATATGTAAGTCACCCTGTTGTTTTTAGGTACAATTCTGAGTTCTGCATTATTGAGTCAGTATCAAAACATTTCATGTTACACAAAAATGTTGGAGTGTAACGTAAGCAACACAGAGCATTTTTCAGAAAGAAAATTTAATGAAGGCTGCAGGGTTTTGTATGCAAAAAAAAAGAAGTAAGTATGACAGTCAAAGTCTCCAGAAGAGCTGTGGCAGGTTCTCCAAGATGCTCAGGAAAATTTCCTTATAAAACTGCACATATTGTACCTGGGAACACTGTTTAAGAAATATTTGGCACACCAAATATGAAGCTCCTGTAGTTTATTATGGCGTCTTTGCTTTACAGTGAGTCTTCTCATGTGCCTAAGACTTCATTGTACTTTACAGTAATTAGCTGGTATGTTTTTCTTGGAGAACCTGCTACAGCTCTTCTGGAGACTTTGACTGGCACACTTACTTCTTTTTTGCATGCAAAAAAAATGCATGCTGTTCTTATTAACTTACTGTTCTTATCAACTTCAAGAGCGAAAACAAAACAGAGTGGTGAGGGAATGACTGTACGATTGAAATTTTTAACTGTTGGCAAATTACTGTGGTTAAAAAAAGAGGAATAAAACACTTACGGGCATGCTGTAACAGAAAAATAAACAGCTCTGCGGCGGTAATAATAACTCTGGTTCATGTCGGGCCACATCACAGCAACATGTTGCTAATTATTTCCCCATAACAGTATACCCCCCAGCATGACTGTTAATACATACTTTTGTTCAAGGCTGGAAGACGACCGTATCGAACAAACAGACAGACAGATTTGAAAAGAGGGCACCAGAAAAAGGCCAGCGTGCTGAAGGATAAACCGGGATGTTTCCTGACTCGATGCTAAGCACGTAATCTGACTTTCACTGCTTACCCAGCAGCAGCTTACTGAAGCGCTCTAATCTACAGTGCAGATCTGCAATAAAAGCTGGACATCAAATCCAGAAGCGTGCTCATGTGAAGAACACACTTCAGCCCCGAGCTAGATTTTTATCATGCTGTCGGAGATCAGTTCCGTCTTTTCATACGAGCATGCAGTGAGTTGTTGTGCTTAACCAGAAGGGACCAAGCTGTGTGTATTATATGTGCCTATACTCCTGACCTGGTTCAGTTTTACTAAAAGTGTACAGTGAACGCTACATTACATGCAATGTTTAAAATCCTGTATACTACTTTTAGCAGCATAATATAAGTCTATTGGAAAATATAATTCATAATGCCAGAAAAAATGCCCATGACATTAAAATGACAGGGAAAAAAAAAAGATTATTTACTTAGGGAAGCAATGCTAAATATATAATTGTGACTACAGCTGCTTTCCACATATCTACTTCACAATTTCCTTTTAAAATCACTTGGAAAGACACAAATGACTAAGACTGAGCCTTGTGGTTTGCAATCCTTTACCACTTTACCATTATATCGCACAAAAAGCTGCATGGGAAAAAAACAAAAAAACAGAGTGAAAACATAACCACAGAGGATAAAACACAGTGTGAAAACTGCTAGAGCTCAGTCAAACGTGTACTGGAGAGCAAAAGCCGTCATATAATTACAGAGAAACTCAAGGAGGACATCTCCGTCTCACCAAAACAGGCTTCATCCAAGACCAAATGAGAAACTTGACAAGAACTTGCCTCTTAGCCACGATGGGGAGTTTTTAACCCGACCATAGCGCTGATTCATTTGGCAGGGATTTTTAGCCAAAATGAAACACAATTGAGACACAAATGAATCCAAACGTCTAGCTCGGTGTCTGAGGGTTGGGGTTAACGGCGGCTCTCTGGAAGGCCTGACTACTTTCCGGTCACTAATACAGAATCCTAACCACGGAGCCACAACTGCTCTTTACTTAATGATCATGTGCTCCTTCTTATTACAAACCATTCACATGCATTCACATTCAGTATGGTCAAATTAACATGCACTGCGGTTCATAGCTCTGTCCATGTGGTTCAAAGAAATACATTATAGCATACTGGATGACTTTTCTTGGCTGACAGGAACAGACACTGATGTGGCCTTCTGCTACAGAAGCCCACCCCCCTTAAAGTTTAAATGTGTTCATGCTTTTCTGCTCACCATGGTTATAAAGAGTGGTTGTTTGAGTTACCTTATAGCCTTCCTGTCAATTCAAACCAGTCTCACTATTCTCCTCTGACCTCACTCCTTAACACGGCTTTGCTGAAATACAGTACTTAAACCAGACAATCTGTGTAAGTAATCTACTTCTGCATCATGCTTGGGCGATTGGATTACTGAATAAATGAATGAGCAAGTATACAGGTATTTGTAATAAAGGGAATGCTTGTGTTTATTCTGTCTGTGCAATCTCCAGACTACTACATCACTACTAAGCCATTAACCAATATCTGCTTATGTGGGTGATATCACGACTGAGGTGCCAATTGTGTCCCCCTGATATTATTATTATTCCAAATATGTACAAAAGTAAATGAAAGGCATTTTAACCATGTAAATAGTAGATGGATGGGTGGATACATTGGTGGATGGTTGGTTGGTTGGTTGGATGGATGGATGGATGGAATAAATAGATGGTATAAGTAAGAGACAGAATGTAGAGATTAACTGGTGGATGGACAGATAAATGGATGGATGGATGGATGGATGGAACTGTAAAAGTAAGAGACAGAATGCAGGGATGGATGGATGCTTGGATGGATGGAAGAAAGTCTAAAAGTAAGAAACAGAATCCATACATGAAATGGTGAATGGATGGATAAATGGGTGAATGGATGGATGGATAAATGGATGGATGGATGAATGGACGGATGATTAGATGGATGGATGGATAGATCGATAGATGGATGGATGAATGGATGGATGAATGGATGGATGAATGGATGGAACTGTAAAAGTAAGAGACAGAATGCAGGGATGGATATATGCTTGGATAGATGGAAGAAAGTCTAAAAGTAAGAAAAGAATCCATAGATGAAATGGTGGATGGATGGATGGATGGATGGATGGATAAATGGATGGATGGATGAATGGACGGATTAATAGATGGATGGATGGATGAATGAATGGATGGCTGGATGGAACTGTAAAAGTAAGAGACAGAATCCATAGATGAAATGGTGAATGGATGGATAAATGGATAAATGGGTGGATGGATGGATGCATGGATGGATAGATAAATGGATGGATGGATGGTTGAATGGACAGATGAATAGATAGATGGATGAATGAATTGGTGGGTGGATAGAACTGTAAAAGTAATAGACAGAATGCAGGGATGGATAGATGCTTGGACAGATTGAAGAAACTCTAAAAGTAAGAAACAGAATTCATAGATGAAATGGTGGATAGATGGATGGATGGATGGATGGATAGATGGCTGGATGAATGGATGGAATGAACTGTAAAAGTACCTGCCACTAAAGCCACAGTTTACCTTAAAACATAATTAGTAAAATTATTTGTATACAAAATATTATTTTCGCATGAATGTGTGAATCCGACGTGTGAACATCCTTTTCCCATGAATCATCCCTTAAAGGTTATTTTAGTTTCCACAACATTTACTCACACAAGGACATTACATCATCTAGATGCCACAGCATGATAAAAGGAGGATGAAAAGTAAATTCTCTCATTCCTTTTTTCTGATTTTAATGATCTTGTTAAGAATGATGAGGTCACTTTGAGAGCACCACCGCCTTACCCAAATTATAGACCAAAAGTTAATTGTTAATTAAGCAAAAAGTAATAAAAGTAACTTCAAGTAAATCATTAGATTGCACTTAATGTTTCCATGCCCACAGATTGGATGCCAGTAGCCATGTTTTGTGTACTAATTCATTTCAAGCATAGTGCATTTAAGAGCACAATATAGCCAAGAGGAATAAGAGATCGCTGCCCAAATCGTGAACAGTTTGAACAGTTCAATTCATGTTTTCTTACATTCAGTGTTGAAAAATAAGGCTAGGTAGGGCTAAAGGGCACCATAAGGACAACCCCTTATCAAAATCTTGTCTCAATTGTAAGCCACTTTGGATAAATATGTCTGCTAAATGAATAGATCAGAATCTAAATCTGAATGTAAATGTAAATCTGAACGTAAATGTAAATTTTGTCTGTTAAAGGGGCAAGTCCCCACACACATAGACACGCCTGCCAAGATGCAGTAGCACACATATTACAATGAATTATGACACTGGAAATCCGTTCAGTTACAAAACACACAAATAATACAAACAGACACACACTCGAACACCTGCTCTGCTACAGGGTCAGGGTGTCTAGCTTCCAGCACATCAAAAGAACTCTTTCTTTCATAGTCACTCAGCTGCAACAGGCTGGGCGCGTGTGCCTGTGTGAGTGTGTCTGTGAGTGTGTGTACGTGTGTGCCCATTTGTGTGTGTGATTCAAATCAAAGGGTCTATTTTGGTTCAGATGGTCCTTGCTGAGAGACAGAGGGAAGTGGAAAACAGACAAACACAGAAACAGGACAAAAGTAAAGGCAGACTGGAAAACCGCTGATGTACATAAAAATGTCTGGTATGGGACATTCCATAGATGTGCTATCTGAAAGATGTAGATGGTAGATTCATAAATAGATGGATAAATGGATGGATGGATGGATGGATGGATGGATGGAAGAAACTGTAAAATTAAGAGACAGAATCCATAGTTGGGTGGATGGGTAGATGGGTCAATGGATAGATGGATGGGTGGATGGATGGATGGATGGATGGATGAGTGGGTGGATGGATGGATGGGTGGGTCGGTGGATTTGTGAATAGATGGATGGATGGAGAAAATTGTAAAATTAATAGACAGAATCCATAGATGAATGGATGGCTAGATGGATCAATGGATGGATGGGTGGATGGATGGATGGGTGGATGGATGGATGGAACAAACTGTAAAAGTAAGAGACTGAATCCATAGATGAAATGGTGGATGGATGGATGGATGGATGGATGGATGGAACTATAAAAGTAAGAGACAGAATGTACAGATGTAATAATGAATGGATGGATGGATGGGTAGATGGATGGAATGAACTGTAAAAGTAATAGACAGAATTCATAGATGAAATGGTGGAGGAATGGATGGACGGATGGATAAATGGATGATGGAACTGTAAAAGTAAGAGATAGAATGCAAAAATGGAAGGGTAGATGGATGGAGGGATGGATAGATAGATAGAAGGACGGAAGAAACTCTAAAAGTAAGAAACAGAATTCATACGTTAAATGGTAGATGGATGGATGGATGGATGATGGATGGAACTGAAAAAGTAACATACAATATGTAGAAATGGATGGATGGATGGAATTGTTGGAGACTGAATCCATGGATGGAAGAATGGATGGAGGTGAGCCTAAGAGACTGAATCCATGGGTAGACTGTACAAGACTGTTCTACATGCATGAATGGAGAGATGGGTGGATGAAAGTGTTGATGGATGGATGAAACATTAAGAACTGATTAGCCATTATTCGTTTACGTTCACACCGGTGTCTGACGGAACGGTTAGAAAAGGAGAAACAAATCTCAAAGGAATATAAAGGAATCTTGGGACAAAGGATGAAAGGAATAAAGTACTTGACTTTTTGCAACATTACACTGGAATCTGACTCACTTTTAACTCTAATCATGCCCACTTTGGGATCGTTGGCCAATGATTTCCATAAAGATTCACCCACTTCCCCTGTACTGTAGCATATATAAAGATGAGTTATAAACATTTATAATGATTTCTGTCAACAGATGATCAATCTGATAGTGCTGTTTCTAATTTAGTATCACTTTGTGTTACAATCCAAAGCTTCCCAGTGTGCTCAACCATCCCAGTATGCTTTAGGCACAACACCAGTTTCAGCAGATTTTGGAGGTGTGAACGTCAGCTACTGTGCCAGTAAACAGCTACTTTGCCAGTCTCCTTGAGCTGTTCTTACCCATAATAGATGAAGAAGAATAAACGCACAGATGGATTTGAAGACAAGTTGAAAAGGAAAAAGATAGAGTATAAAAAAAGCAAAAAGCTTATAAAATGTTTGAAGTATACAAGTATAGTGTGTCTTATACTGTATATGACAGCTTTACTAATTAGGAGATGGGCGAGGGATAGAAAAAGAGAAGCCGTGTGTGTGTTCGTGTGTGTGTGTGTGTGTGTGTTATTGTATTAGCAGGTTTTAAGAGTAGCATATAAGCAGAGGTTGCTTAGCTGTAACTCAATCTAACTGCACTAACACATCTCCAAGTCATCCTCACAAATCACATTACAAACGTCACTAAAACCATTAGCACAGCCACAGAACTAGCCACAAGGCCTGCGCGCACGCCCAGACATACACCACACACACCGCGCACACACACATGCGCTTAATATTCATTTATCCAAAAATGTATCGTCCGCCAGACGCGCATCCCGGTCACGTCCTACTTCAAACTACACCTCTCTTTTTCAGACACACACCTTAACTCCAGACTCAGCACAGAATCCAAGCAAGCAATTACTGCCAGCCTGCATCCTGGCATAGAAGCTAGTTTTTTTGTTACTCCTAAAACAAGACGCCCTGCAGCCAAACAGGTCCTGTCTCCTAAGACGCATATAAGCCCTGTGCGAAACAATAGCTCTCTTCCAGTTTAATAGAAGTTTTCCAACACTGTGGACCCACTGCATTTCTTTCCTGACTTTGAAGCTCGCCCTGAGAGGTGACTCCGTATGGGAATGAGACACGGTGCTGGAATGTCGCCTAATTAAGGAATATTTTTCTCCCTTCTCTGAAAGCAGGGTGCCTGCAGATGCTTTCAAGACCATAGTGCTCTGCTGGCAAGAACCTGAGATGGGGACATAAAGGTGTGTGTTTGCTCATGAGTGTATGTGTGTGTGAGAGAGAGAGAAGAGGAGGAGATGGGGGTCAAAGATACATAGTGAGAACCCTTAAAAATCTGATAAGCACTGACTGGCTCTTGAAGAAGCTCAGATAACGTTAGATACAAAACAAAGCCGTCACAGATCTCCAGAAATCCTTATACCCCACCCATACACACATACTAGCTCAGTTGAGGTGCTTTCTTAAACTAACACATACACACACACACACACACACACACACACATACACACACAAATGTAACTGCTCAGCAACTATCAAACACTTTAATCTACTCAGGATGGAAAAGCCTGGTAACTGCATTTAATGCCCTCATGAAAACTTTTTTTTTCTTCCAATTTTGCTCCTGATTTGGCCACCTGCCAGTTCCAACCCACCAGCTACTCTTCCATCATACCACAACTACCGGAAGGGACAAGTGAAGACAGCCAATCACATCTTTTCAGCTTTTTTTGCTTGTGCAGCATCACAGGCAAGTGTAATACACTCAGAGGAAAGTACTGTCCACCTACATCTGTATACCAGAGCTCACAGATGCCTTTGGCTAGAAAGAGTATGGCAACAGTCTTATGAGTAAATTTCGTTTCCTTGGCTTCCAGCCACAGAAGGCTGTGGCATCACTGGAATGTGATCTCCTGATGAGATGGACAACATGATGAAATGGACAGCAAAAGGTTTTTTAAAAGTAAGAGACAGAATCCATAGATGAAGTGGTGGGTGGGTGGATGGATGGATGGATGGATGGATGGACGGATGGATGGATGGATGGATGGATAAACGGATGAAAAGGCAGACTGGACACTGATATACATAAAAATGCCTGGAGCAGACAGAGTATGGGACGTTCCAGCATAGTGCTATCTGAAGATGTAGATGATTTGTCCTATTAAGAGACAGAATTCATAAATAGATAGGTAAGTGGATGGTTGGATGGATAGATAGATGGATGCAATGAACTGTAAGAAACAGAATCCATGGATGGATGGATGGATGGATGAATAGAACAATGGACGGATGGAACTATGGATGGATGGATGGATTAATGAATGGGTGGATGGATGGATGGAATGAAATTGAATGGTAAGAATCCGTAGATGAAATGGAAGATGGATGGATGGATGGAATTGTTAGAAAAAGACACTGAATCCATGGATGGACGGCTGGATGGATGGGACTGTACGAGACTGAACCCACAGGTAACAAAGAACATGCTACTGCATGCATGAATGGAGAGATGGGTGGATGAAAGTATTGATGGATGGATGGATAGAATGAACTGTAAAAGTAAGAGACAGAATCTATAGATGAAATGGTGGATGGATGGATGGATGGATGAATGGATGTGATTGTTCTGACTGAACTTAAGTAGTTAAGTTTGTAGTTAACAAAGAAAATGGCACTGCGTACATGAATAGATGAGAACTGATGGGTTAAGAACTGATCTGTACTTCTATGTCTGCATCACTGGGATGTGATCTCCCAATGAGATGGACAGCAAATTATTTCAGCTTCCCTTAAATCTGTATTTAACTATCTCACTCGCCATACTTTATTACTTTGAGTTGTTCCTAGTTCCAGGCAACCAAAAGATTGGAGAATGGACAGTTTTCCCTTGCCCTGTAGACTAGCTAATAAATGTATGCTGTGTCCACCACTGGGTAAGTCCTACCACATGAACTCGATTGCATATTTGGACATCTTCCACCATCAAGAGAAGGGATTTGTGTTGCTAGTAAATAAGCAGTGTTCCTGTTTATTTATTAAAGCATTTTAAGTTATATTAAAAATGACACTGTTTTAGAATGAAATCTGTCATCTCACCTTGCGTAGCCGGCCGTTGCTGGTGCCCAGAAAGACCACTGTGTAGTTGTGAATGTTGTCCACTGCGACTGAGCTGATCCCGGACGCCTCGTACAGCGGCTCGGCTCTGATCGGCTTCCTCAGGGCCAGCGGATGCTGCAGGTGGGCCGCGCCGCAATTCAGCTGCTCCTGTTGAAGCTAAAGGACAGAGAGAGGGGGCAGATAAACACCCGTCGGTTCACCGTAAACACGTAACACTCGGATCTGCAAGGCTGATTGCTCTACTGTCGTAATCAGTCCAACTGTTCATCTATCTCGATAGGGCATAATTTCAGCTAGCCTCAGATCAGGGCTGAAGTGACACAGCAGAAGTGTTGTGCTAAGAGGAGCACTTATTTCGACTCGCATGAGCGGAGTGCTTGAGAGGGTGCAGGAAATTTACGGCTGGTTGAAATGCGTAAAACATGGACTAGAGAGACCAGGGGCTGGACTAGAGGAGGTGGGTGGGTGTTTCCCACAATTCTTAAGAAACAAGTTGCTCCCCTGTTTGAAGGATATGCTCCATGCACTAAAAAGGAACTCAAATTCTGCTGGTCACACTTGACCTAAACTTTACAAAAGCCGATGCTGGTTCCGTGACATGGCGGTTCATGGGTTGTATCAGTTCACACAGTGTTGAGACATGAAACGACAGCACAGAGGGGTTTATTTTTCTATGGGAAAACAGGCTACATTATATTCCTTGTAAATAATTCTAACTGGTAATGATGATATGTATTAGTCCAATAATAGGACTAAAGGTTCTCCTGTCTCCTTGTTTTCATCCTCATTTTATTCCTTCTCATGTTCGTGTGTGTGTGTGTGTGTGGAGTCCCATACTGGCCATCTCTGAGGTGAGCACAGTCTGGAAAAGTGAGTAATGAAATGTCACAGAGCTTGTGTCATTTTGTGGGGAACCCGAGGGGAAAATGCCTCTTTAATGGTTTAGATAACGAAGCGTGAGCCTAAATAACAGAAAAAAGACTCCTGCCAGACACATGACAGGGCACCATGTGTTTCTGGCTCATACCGTAAGAAAATATGGTCTCACGCAGAGCCCATCTGTTCATCGGTTTTCAAAGGAATAGTTCAGTCAAAAATGTTAGTCTTGCTAACCATGGATGAAAGTGATTAGCTGCCAGTATCAGATCATCATGTTAATTCCAGCCTGCTAAGGCAGAAAGGAGAATCCGTCAATTTTATCAGATGTAAAAAAAAGTAGAAAGTAGTAAAAATGAATTTAAGGAACTGTTAGCTGTCTAACAAGCTTCTATCTACTTATCTGTATACTGTAGCTACTACATCACTGTCTGTACACCGCCTGTGAGAATCACATTCTCCATGTCAGATTATATGATAAAGACCTATGACTAAAGTAAACTTGTGAACTTGAGGTAAGAGGGATATTATTTGCTCAACATAAGCATGTTTTGCCTTCAAATGCCATTTCCAGAAAAGCCGGGACATTTTTTAAAATGCAATAAAACAGCAATCTGTAATTTGTTGATTCACTTGAACCTTTATTTAACAGACAAAAGGACAAAAAAAGACTTTCAGTGTCAAAATTAATTCCATTTGTTAATTATAAACAAAAAGCTGGGACACAGGCGTGTTTACCACTGGCTCACATTACGGCTGATTCTCCTGTTCAAGATGTGCCATAGGTTTTTAACTGGAGACAGACCTGGACTGCAGGCAGGCCAGTCAAGCCATGCTAAAGTGGTTTATATTTAACAAATAGAATTTGAGAGAGTTTTTCCTCATTGAAAACACTGAAAATCTTTTCTTTGTCCTTTTGTCTGTTAAATAAAGCTTCGACTGAATTAATAAATTAGTTCAGTGTTTATTAAAAGTTGTAACTTTTAAGTTTTACATTTCTGAAAATGGGTTTTGTGCATATCATTATTCTCACTACCGTATTAGTAGCTACCCCATGGGTTGGTGGCATTTACTTGTCATAGTACATGCTGTGATTTTAATGAAAAATTCTGACACTGGCAGTCTTTGGTTGCGAAATTGGCCATGACTGAGCACATAACCTTATACACTCTATGGCTGCTAAACTAAACTCAAAATTGGACCAAAAGTCATACACAGGAAATGTGGCTGTAGCAGGGAAGCACTGATTAGTCACAATAATATAACTAACTCTGAATGTACAGTACAGGCCAAAAATTTGGACACACCTTCTCATTCAATGCATTTTCTTTATTTGGATGACTATTTACATTATAGATTCTCACTGAAGGCATCAAAACTAGTTCATTCATAATATAATTCATATCATAAAATAATCATAATATGAATTTGAACAGTTGTCCAATAGGGCTGTCGGCTGTGTAGTAACCTGACTTCTGCACAA
>JAOVVG010000036.1:6481140-6491689 GCA_028566375.1 Leptodoras nelsoni | reverse complement strand
ACCCCAGTAAAGAAAACCATTTGGCCATTTTATGTTTTTTTTTTTTTTTTTTTTTTTTTTTTATAAATATTTTTGTTATATATTTTGTACACACACACACGCACACACACTATGCTTGTGAGGACTTTCCATTGTCATAATTGTTAATGCAGCTAATTCATGATAATCCAAACCCTAACCCAAACTTTACCTCAGTAATGAAAAGGCATCTTTTGGGCTCTTTTTAAGAAGAAATTCTGTTAAAAACTACAACAAAAATAATTTTCCTTATGAGGACCAATAAAATGTCCCCACAAAGTAAAAAATATCAGATATTCCTATCCTTGTGGGGACATTTGGTCATAAACACATGGTCCACACACACACAAACACACACACACACACACTTTGTCTTGCTATACTTGTGAGTACCTGCCATTGACAGTATTACTGAAACTAATGAATGCTATCCCCAACCCTAATGCTAATCCTAACCCTAACCTTTACTTCAGTAATGAAAACCTTTTGGCTCTTTTGTTTTGTTTAATTTTTGTTAACAACAATAACAAAAAACACGTTACTTATGGGGACCAGCAAAATGAATAAAAAAAACATGGTCTACACACACACACACACACACACACACGTTTGTCTTGCTATGCTTGTGAGGACTTTCCATTGTCATAATTGTCAATGCAGCTAATTAATGATAATCCAAACCCTAACCCAAACTTTACTTCAGTAATGAAAAGGCATCTTTTTGGCTCTCTTTTTTAAATGTTTTTGTTAAAAACTACAACAAAAAATAATTTTCTTTATGAGGACCAGCGAAATGTCCCCACAAAGTAAAAAATATTAGATATTCCTATCCTTATGGGGACATTTGGTCCCCACAAAGACATAAACACATGATCCGCATGCACACACACACACACACACACACACCTAACTACGAGAGACAGAGGGGAAGACAAGGGCTATTCACGGGCAAAATACAGCATTTGTTCACTGAAAGGCGAACACACGCGGGAGCAGATAAAGTAGCTTTGTTTTGGGTGTCATTTGTGTTCTTTCTCTCTCACTCTCTGTTTCACTCTCTCATTCTCTATCTCTCTCTAATATCAGACTAGGCCTAATTGAACAAAAACATTTCAGAAGTATATTTCAGAAGTGTATTTCACATGTAGCCCACTTTCCACCAAAAGTTAGGCTAGTTGCCTGCAAAACAATCTTATTGTAACAATGCTAGGAAGTTAGACCTGAATTTTCCCACCTACTCAAGTGGAAATAACACTTTATCTCCAGTAGATGGCAGTCTTTATTGATTATAAGAGCTTTGTGCACAAGCTGTGAGTGTTATTTAAGCATTTTAAATATATTGGCTAAATGGCCTCTTGAGTCAGGGCTGTAATGAGGTTCAAATCAGGTTTTAATGAGACTCCACACTGCAGAAATAATCATCTTCTTATGTGATACAGTGCAGAATGTATACTACACTAACACCAGTTGCTCATTTCTAATCATTCATTTCATTTCATTATTTTTACCACTTATTACTATTTCAGGGTCACGGGAGAGCCAGTGCCTAGCCGACAGCTTAGGGCGCAAGGCATGAAAAACCCCAGACAGGGCACCAATCCATCGTAAGGCACACACACACATACTCGGGCCACTTTAGAGATGCCAATTGACCTAACGTGCGTGTCTTTGGACTGTGGGAGGAAACCGGAGTACCTGGAATAACCCACATGGACACGGGGAGGACATGCAGACTCCACACAGAAAGGACCCAGACCAGGGATCAAACCCGGGGCCTTCTTGATGTGAGGCAACAGTGCTACCCACTGAGCCATGATGTCACCCTCATTTTTAATCATATGTCTTTTTATTGAATATTTTGGTTTGCATTTATCTGTCTTTCAGGGTGGCACAGTGGGTGGTAATGCCTCCTCACAGCTGCAGGGTCACCAAGTCAATCCTGACTGAGCTCCAGTTACTGTCTGTGTGGAAGTGAGCACGCTCTTCGCATGTCTACATGAGCTGCCATTTGATGGACTGATTACCAGCGGTGGAAGAAATATTCAGATCCTTTACTTAAAATATATTATTAAGTATATAAATATTATTATATATGACATCATTAGATTATTAACACTAAATGAAGCATCAGTGTGTAAACAGCATGTTACTGGTGTAGCTGCTGGAGGTGAAGCTAGTTTCAACTACTCTATATACAGTTTTACATAAAGTTTTATATACAGGAACATGGGATAAATCTGTCATGAGATGATTAATAGGAGAGGAAAGAAAAAAACACAAAGTTGTAATATATAAATCTGCTATTTGTTTTTTTGTGAGATAATGGATCATTAAAATAATTACTGAAATGAAACCATGGGAGATGTTTGACCATGTGAGAACAAAAAAATCACTATTTGGTGGAGCTGTTAATAACTTCCAAGCAGTTTCTGAAGATGAAAGAATGCTATCTCTCTGTGTATGTGTATCCCTTTTTTTATTTCTTTCCTTTTTTTTGCTTGTCACTGATTACTGTAAAAAACAATCAATAAAAATGCCACGTAACCTGCAATTAACATTACTGCAATCAGCAAAATTACTGCAACTAGAAAACTCATTTGGCTAGTAGTATTATGAGTAATAACACAGAATGCGTTTGGGCAGTCGTGGAATGAAAGCATTATTTTTGGCATAGTAGATTACATTCTTCCACCACTTGTTCAAACCAGGATGTCAATCTTTCCCTATTGAATCTGACAACTCATTCGCTGATAATAATAATAATAATAATAATAATAATAATAATAATAATACCCAAAACTTTCTGAAACTACTGAAGTCCGGTCCTCATAACTTGTTACAGTCATGGTCCTCGTGTATCATAACGCTCAAATTGCCTACATGAAAATTTAGCATTTCTTTACTGTGATTCAAAATAAGGTAAACCTAGGGTAAGATTTTATTTCATGCACAAAATGTGGTTTAGTATATCCATAAATCTCAGGCAAGATCTTTATTGGCGACATCTAACTCATATAAGACTAGCAGGCACAGCATAGCTGAGATTTTGTAATACTTCACTGTCACTCCTAGGTTAAAAATAGTCCTTCAGCCAAATATATCCAGGCAATAACGGTGCCGTCGTCATAAACTGACAAAATAAATGGCTAGATCGGGGGTCTTCTGTCTTTTCTGCAAAGGGCCATTGTGCCTGCAGGTTTTCATTCCAGCCAGGCTGAAACCACACCTGATTCCACTTGTCATCACAGTTCATCTTGGTCTCCAATCAGCTATCAAGTGTGTCTGCAGTTTGCTCCAGTCTGCAGCCTCAGATGACATTGAAGACCCCTGGGCTAGAGGATGATTAACACAAGCTGTGCATGGAAAATTATTCATAGTATTTACATTTTGAGGTGAGCAATGTACAGAATGTTGTAATAATGGACAGTTGGACTTAAATAAATGAATAAAGAAACATGTGTGGATGTACTGCATGATTGAATTAAGCAATTTAAACCAAGTGACTCAGATAAATGGAGAGTAGCACTGAGAGACTTTGCATATCAGCAGATGACCTACATTCTAAATCTAAAGTCTGTACTGAGGTCGATCTGATAAAATAGCCAATAAGTATAGGTACAGGGCAGGTGGTGTTGCCTATAAAAATACTAATCAAAGTTCACTGAATGTATTTCATAAGAGGTAAACCAGATACATTTAGTGTTTTCATTATACTGTCCAGCAGATGGCAGTACAATATTAATTTCATCTCACAGTAAGCTTTAGCTTTTGAGTTCTACTATTTTTAACAAAACCTAGTTGACTTCTGCTTGTCTTTTCCCCTACTAGGAACCCCCATCACCATCTTATCCAATACTTAAACAACTCCAGTAAGTATTTATTATTCTGAAATATGATTTGTACTGTTGAAGCTGGGCTTTACACAAGATGTACAAGTGAAATTGTGAGCATTCAAGCTCCTTAGTATTCCTGTCTTGGGAGAAAAACAGTTTGGGCCAATAAACTGGCAGACAGCCTCATCTGGTCAAGGTGTTTCATGTGTTTCATGCCTGTTTCACGTGTGCAACCTTTTAAAGCATGCACACCCATGCCATAACTTTCAGCTAAATCTAGAAATGACTGTATGACAGCATTTTATATACACGTAAACAAAAAGACAAAATAATGTGGTTGCACAAGTGTGCACACCCCTTAACTAATATTTTTTTTTTGTAACCTTGCTTGTAATACAGCACTCAATCCTTTTGGGTGGGAATCTACCAAGTTGTTTGGGCAATTTTATTTCACATTTCCTTCTTCCATGTCACAGGGTTTCGACAGGATTTAGATCTGGGCTTTGACTGGGCCTTTCCACAGATTTTGGGCCAAATAGATTGGTATTATTGATCTATCCATGATTTCCTCTAGCTTGACTACAGCCCAAGTCCAGAAAGGTTCTGGCTGCCACACAGTGCACTTTTTTAACCTCACAACTTTGAAATGATGTCATTGTGTAGAATATATTATTAATTTTGGTTCAACATAAATGACTGTATGGAGATCACAAGTTGAAGACTGAGACGTTTGGGAAGACTTCCTTTTGAAGACTTTTGAAGTCTGAGTAAAATAACCAGGCTAATTTGAGCTTTCAAGAAGGCTATGGTAATAAATAACTCAATAAGCCACTCTTTACAACCATGGTGAGCAGAAAAGAAGCATCTCAGAAGGACACTAAACCTTGAGGATGAACATCAGATGATGGCTCTGGGTTACTGATCAGAGGGTTGGGGGTTAAAGCTGCAGCACCACCAAGCTGCCACTGGTGGGCCCCTGAGCATGGCCCCTAACTGTTTCTGCTCCAGGGATGCTGTATAATGGCTGACCCTGCACTCTAACTCCAACTTGATAAATAAAGGGCTTCTTCTGATAGCTGAAGATTGGAAAAGCATCTGCATTGGAACTATAACATCTATGTGGAGAACAACATGGAATATGAGCCAGCTGGATATAAATAAACTCGTATTCACTATTTTATTCATTTTTTCCCAGTCTTATTTCCACCCTCCTCCCAACTCTGTATGCACTCAGCATCTCATCTCTTCCTTTAGCCATAACACTTTTCATTTTTACTAGGGCCTCTCATTTCTCTTTGGTACACTGTTTGCCATCACATTCTTTGTTCTCGCTTTTATATTTGTGAGGTGGGTGTAATCTTCGTCTCTACTGAGACAACACCTTTCTATAGTTTCTATCCCTATTTGCTTCTGACCCTTTATTCTGTGGTAAATGTGTACAAGTGTGTTTTGCGTGATCTCCCGGATTGTGCCTGAGGATAAACAAGTACGTCATTCAGAAGAGCAGGGCACAAAAAAAAGCTGCAAAAGAAAGACTCACGAAGAAAAAAAAAAACAAGCAGGAAAGGACAGACATGGAGACATTATCAACTGCTTAGCGGCTTAAAAAAAGAAACACACATTGCAGCAAAAAAATCGAACGAGTTGATGACAAACAGCCGCCTTATCTCATCCATTCCCTGACACACACATCTACGCACTGCCACACTTGGAAGCCATATCCATACTCACACTCCAACAGGCTGTTTTTCTCCCACCTTGAAGAAAGATAATGGAAAACATTAGTGTGAGTGGATGGTTCTCAATCTCCCACCATGCTCCAACTCTCACTCACACACACATACACACACACCCCACACGCACACACTCCCCATGGCTCACGCCAATTACACTTGCCCGTCTGGCCACAGCGTGCTAATGGAGAACAGGCGCTCACACAGGACACTGTGACCAGGCCATCCACTCAGGAAAGCCTGAGGACTCTGAGAGTTTTCTCTCTCTCACTCTCTCACACACACACACACACACACACACACACACATACACACACACATATGTGCACAAATTAACCACATATTCAATGACTCATATCAAAATCACACACTCTCGGATGCTACTTGAGAAAAGATGAAGGAGCACTGAGTACAATGGCTTAATTAAAAAAGAGCTAGGGATACATATAAGCACACTGAGTGTGTCCCATACTAATAACAGAGGTTCATGCTCATGAATGCATATACACACACCAAAACAAAGATGCAGAAAATGAAACCTGTCTGCAAGTACATTCCTAAAACCTCTGACCTGCTGTAATACACCAGCATATTTGGTTTGAGATGCACCTCAAAAGATGCATTTACACAACCTTCAAGGAGAGAGAGGAAGCAGGAGAGAGCAGATAGATAGGGAGGAAAAAGGACAGACGAGGAAGACTGCCTCTGCCGTCTCCCAGGGTGCCGTCAATATAGAAGCAGCAATTAAAGCTGACTAAACTCTTGTCTGATGAGGAAACACACACATTTTTTAGTATCATATTTTTTTTGGATGGAATATGGTTATTGTTTTGTCTTGATGGCTTAGTAACAAAGGAGAGATTATTAATTAGGTATAATAATAGGCTTACTGATAACACATATGCATGCGTGAACACACACGCACACACCACAGTTTATTGACAATCCACTCAGAGAATAGAGAAGAACCTATTTCCACTACAAAACATCATACATTATGCCTTGTAATATTTATTATCTAGCATTAATACACTTACACAAGTTACATAGGATTCCTTGAAATGTCTTTCTGGCTACGTTTCATGTCATTAGATAGCTATAAATAACGATTTCAGTAGATTGTCCTAAAACATTTCTTCCACTGCATGCTAGTGGGCACTGCATACAACTCTGTGTAAGTCTGTAGATAGGCTTTTTCCTTGTCACTGTCACTTCTGGTTTGTTCAGGGACCTAGATTTACATCTGAATTTCTATAAAAAAGCACCTGTTGGTAAAAGTGCTACACAAGCTCCCAAGTGGTGGAAAAGAAAAGAAAATCGGCTTGGATCTCCGCTTGTCTAGCAAACATTGCTTCGTGCATGGCAGCCAACCACCTCAAGCTAAACCCAAGCAAGACGGAGCTGCTTTACATCCTGGGAGCTGCTGGTCTTTGTTGTGATTTCTCAATTTCCTTTGAGAACACTGTGATCACTCCATCTTCACAAGTAATAAATGATAGACTCTCTTTTGCGGCTCATGCTGCTAACCTGACTCAGTCATGAAGATTTCTCCTTTATAACATAAAGAATTTGACCATTTCTCTCATGCGAGGCCACCCAGGCACTTGTTCAGTCTTTTGTCATGTCAAGACTACTGCAATGACTACTGCAACTCCCTCCTGGCTGGTGTTCCTATGCATACAATCAGGCCCCTGCAAATGATCCAAAATGCTGCAGCTTGACTTGTTCAACTTTCACAAGTTCAGCCATGTTACTTCCTTGCTATGCACCCTTCACTGGCTTCCTGTGAAATCCTGATGCTGGTCTACAAAGCAAAAAAACAAATAAACGGTTCAGCCCCTCCCTACCTGACAGCAATGGCCAAAGCCCAATGCGTACCCAGAGCCATTTGTGCCTCAAGTACGGCTCATCTTGACCCACCATCATCCAGGACACATGAGAGGCACCAAGTTGGTGGAATGAACTCCCCCTGAGTGTCTGAACAGCGGAGTCACTTGCTGTCTTCAAACGCCAATTGAAGACCCACCTCTTTCAAGAGCACTTGAATGAAGACTAACTCAAAGCTGTCACTGAACTTACAGCAGTTATTGTATTGCCTATGTCTTGTTCTTCACTGGTTTTGTGTAGTTTAGGAATTATTTTGCATTAAAGTACTTTTTAATGCAGTGTAAGCTATTGTATGTCTAATTTCTAGCAGTATCATAGTTCAAGGTACCTTGAATTCTACAACAAAAAAAACACTTTGAGGTCTACAAGCACTAACTCTGGATATTCCTGGTTAATGACTAAAGATTTTTGGATAAGAGAGTCTGTTAAATGCCATAAATATAAAAAGGATGGTATACTCTTTCCCATTGTCAATCACAGGGACACCCTGTCTGACTCATTAAATACACACCGTCTTGGTTCCTTGTTCCTCACAACAGTATTACAGTGTATGACCAAGGAAAATCAGAGGATCACAGATAATTCAGTCATGCAGAAATTAACTTCCCTCTTGTTTCCTTATTTTGTGTTTGCTCTCTCAATCAGTATTCAGCATGTGCTAAGTGCAGTCATAGGCTGAAAAGATCAGGACCTCCTCATGCTGAGATGAGGTGGCACTGTCAAGGTGGTTAGCATGCTAATTAGACTATTTGTTGTGCAAAGCAGCTAAGAGTGATGAAATCTCCCAGCTTTAATGCTGACACCATAGACAGAAGCATCCCAATTAAATATCGCAAAGGAATGCTGATAGCTTTCTGATGGAAATCCTCTGAGGCTATTCGAGGTCTGTCCGGAAAGTCATGAGTAATATTTATTGAAAACAGCTCAGTATTATCACATTCAAAATATGACCCTTGTGAACACACAACATTCCCAATGCCTCTGCCATTGTTGGCCATTGTTGGCAGTTTTTGAATTATCAGCTGTGAGGGTGTTCAGAGTCTCGGTCACAGCTCTACCGAAGTGGAGGCCTTTCAAACATGTTTCATTCTTTATGGACGATTGCTTGAGAATCAAAAAAGGAAGGAACAGTGACTTGCTTTTTTTTAATTGCTCATGTGAGCTTTCTTTGTACTCAAACACCCATGATACATCTCATGTGATCACTCTGTTCAGGAAATTGGGCTCTCTTGTTACAACATCCAACCTTTGCTCCAAATTCGCTTGTTTTTTCCTGAGACAAGGTGCTTCAGCAGGGTTTCACAAAAACAAAAATCTGGGCACTGTGAATGCAACTGAAACGGGTTCTATCGTTTATCTGAGATCTCTATCTGAGGTCCAACTGACTTGGAACCACCATCCCCATGCATAAGCCCTACGGAGAAGGAATTTCATTCTCATTATTTTCTGTACAGACCTCATAAATGTGGATGGCATATATTTATGCAGTACAACTCATTTAATCAGTAGTTCTGATTCATTTTGGTAACTGGTAAAATAACAGCACTATGAAGCCACATTCTGCTTTCAGCTATATTATATTGGTTGATTATACATTGCCAGCATGTTAAGGATCATTATATCTAGATATAAATACTGTACCAAGTCATATTCATTAATTCTTTCATTTTCAATATTTGCATTTTTCTTTTCATTTAGGATCCTGGGAACTGGCCAATCACAGGACATCATTCCACCTGTGCTACATGGGTGGGAGGGGTCTGGGAGAGAGGGACTCTCTCTCTCTCTCTCTCTCTCTCTCTCTCTCTCTCTCAATCATTAAAACACAAGCCAATTCTCTGTTTATGTCCTCTCCAGTTTTTGTGCTGTTTTATGGCATCTTAGAAACTATACCTTTTGTTTTTTAATTAAATTTGTCTCCACTAAGGCAGATTTCAGAATTACAGAAATACTTCTATTTAACCATTTTAGAAATATTTTAAGATAAATAATTTTCTCTCTATACAAATAATTTCTAGCTTTCAGTTTTTATTTTTCGAAACCAGCTATTTCCATGTATTGCTGATGAAGTGGGAAGTCATTTTCCCATAGGGAGACATATAAAATTCTAAGGTACTAATACATTTCAATCAAAATGTTATTCAGGATATTGCTGTTTTACATAAAAATGTATACACTTATATTGCTATGGTGTTTATAGCTATAAATATTCTAATTTCAAAAATGTTTAAAATTCCTCCAGTAACATTTTCCATTTTACCTCAAGTGTGGCCTCACTCAGTCTTCAATACAACTTCAATCATTCTTTAAATGCTCTTTTAAGTCTGGAAAAATATTGACCCGACTTTAAAAAAAAGCGAAACTCCTTTACTGAGGAATGGAAAAAATGGAAATCGATTTTCCTAAAGGCACAGTGATGCTTAGATATGGTGATTGAAAAGGCCACAGAAGACTGTCTTTAGCCTGATGTTTATGAAACCAGGTGTTTATGTATTTGTTTACCGGTGAGCATGGGTGCATGATCATCCTAAACACTTTTTAAAAGTAAATGGTTTCAAATACTTTTAGTATGATACAAGCATAAGTAAAATAATAAAACCTGATGATTCTGACAAGAGATATGGGACAACACTTAATAGTGGACTTTGTGGGCTGGAAATATATATAAACCCCATTTCCAGAAAAGTTGGGACACTTTCTAAAAATGCAAATAAAACTTAATTAATTAATTCATTCATTTATTCATTCTCTTATTCCTTTTCAGGGTCACGGGAAAGCCAGTGCCTAGCCAAAAAAGTTGGGACAGAGGCGTGTTTACCACTGGGTCACATCACCTTTTTTTTTTTTATTATACTTTTTAATCATTTGGGAAATGAAGATAGTAATTGTTGCAGTTTTGCAAGAGGATTTTTTTCTTGCCTAGCCAGCAGCACAGGGCGCAAGGCAGGAACAACCCTAGACAGGGCACCAATCCATCGTAGGGCACACACACACACACACCAGGGCCACTTTAGAGACACCAATCAATCTAACGTGCATGTCTTTGGACTGTGGGAGGAAACCGGAGTACCCGGAGTA
>JAOVVG010000036.1:6259103-6274151 GCA_028566375.1 Leptodoras nelsoni | reverse complement strand
GGGATCGAACCCGGGTCCTTCTTGCTGTGAGGCGACAGCGCTATCCACTGAGTCACCGTGCCGTCCCCCTTTGACTCCTAATTTAATAAAAAAAAATGTAGACCTTAAATTAAGTAAAGGATGCAAAGTTTTGTGCTAGCGAATAATGTTCTGTGGTCACATTGTAAAGTGGTTTTAACAGGAAACTCTAAAAGATTTGCATTTTCCACACAGAAAAAACCCAAATGTTTGCACTTTTTTGTGTGTGTGTGTGCTTAGCTGTATACTAATTCTACAGATTTTACTCGACATCTTTTTTTTTAATGGATCATGTTTTGAATTTCTGTCCATAGCAAACCTTTGAAGAGGCAGAGAAAGGTTTTGATGAGACGTTGGCTAAAGAGAAAGGCATGAACAAGGATGACAGGTGTCATGGTGCCATGCTGATTTTGAATGAGCTGGTTCGCATCAGCAGCATGGAAGGAGAGGTATGCGTATGCATAATTTCATTTCAATTGTACAGCATTGTGCTTTAAACTCCATGTCCTTCATCTTGTGCCTCATTTACTCACCCTTTCACATTCACTGTTCCTGCCTTTCCCCTTCAGCGAATGCGAGAAGAGATGGATGAGATCACACAACAGCAGCTGGTTCATGATAAGTACTGCAAAGAGCTGATGGGCTTTGGCACTAAGCCGCGCCACATCACACCCTTCACCAGCTTCCAGTCGGTGCAACCACCACAATCCAATGCATTGCTCGGGCTCCTGGGTTACAGCAGCCAGCAGTCCTTCCTCAGCTTCGGTGCTGTGCCGGTGCCCTCCAAGAGCACGCTGGTGGAGAGCCGTTACTGTCGCGAGCTAATGGAGGAGCGCTTTGATCAGGTGACATAATCAGGTTGCCATAACATTAAGGACTGACATTCCATAACCTTAAGATCCTTAACTGAATCCACTGAAATATCAAGATTCTGCCCCTTCTAATGCACGTTTTCTGCACTTTGTACTTAAGCACAGACTGATACTTTCCTGTATATCACTTCTTAACATGCTGTTTTTTCAGGTGTGCCGTTGGGTGCTGAAGTACAGGACCACTAAGAATCCTCTCATCCAGATGACCATCCTCAACCTCTTGCCTCGTCTCGCAGCCTTCCAGCCACATACCTTCACAGGTAGTGACCCTGGATAACTCTGGATGATAATAATAATAATCCCTTCAATGATATATTTTTTATTCAAATCTAAGCCTAGGACTGAGATCAAATTTGTGGTCAGGATTAGGCTGGACATGGCTGATAGTTTAAAATCCTTTGACATTTTGACACTATATACTTTCTATCAGTATATAAAGCATAATCATAGCTGTAAACCGAAGACCATAAACTTCCTACCATGTTTCTTTATCTATTGAGCAAACAAATGCCAGCAAACCTTTAAATCTTTAATTCTGATTCTCAGATCAGTATTTATCAGACACAATGGGTCACCTGCTGGGTTGTCTGAAGAAAGAGAAAGAGCGCACTGCTGCATTCCAGGCCCTCGGGCTATTAGTGGTGGCTGTGAGGACTGAGATTCAGCCCTACCTTTCCAAGATCCTGGAGATCATTAAAGCAGCCCTGCCACCGAAGGATTTTGCACACAAGTAAGAACTAATAAGCACCACAATAAAATGTCTATTTTTAAATTGTCCCTTCTGTACTTTCTGATTTGTACTTTTTTGCTCAGGATAGGAAAGAGTACCTGACATTGATTATGATATTGATGTTAATACACTTTGTCTTATCCTTTCTTTCTTTCAGGAGACAGAAGACCATGCAGGTAGATGCCACTGTCTTTACCTGTATCAGCATGCTGTCTAGAGCTATGGGACCCAGCATTCATCAAGATATCAAAGAGCTGCTTGAGCCGATGTTAGCTGTTGGACTAAGGTAATAATTAAGACGCTTGAATCAGTCATGTCTCCACTTAAAAAAAAAAAGAAGTAAGCAGTACATAAAGCAAGAATCCGTAATGGTCCTGACTCACTGACTGTCCATGAATAGTCATTGTCTCACACTCTGACTGACTCAGCTTTGTTTATACATGCATGGCTGAGGATTTTTAGTCATGTCACACTCAGTTTTCCTCTAGCTAATATACTAGTATAATAATGTTTTATAATAATATAGTCAGTCATGCTGATTGCATTTTCTCTGTCCTAGTCCTGCGCTGACAGCCGTACTCTACGACCTGAGCCGACAGATTCCGCAACTTAAGAAAGATATCCAGGACGGATTGCTTAAGATGCTGTCGCTAGTGTTGATGCACAAGCCACTGCGCCACCCTGGCATGCCCAAAGGGCTTGCACACCAGCTGGCCTCACCCAGCCTCACCAATATCCCTGAGGCCAGTGATGTGGGCAGCATCACTCTGGCTCTGCGCACCCTGGGCAGCTTTGAGTTTGAGGGTAGAACACATTTTCTCTAATTTCTTTTTGTTTAAATGTTGTCAGAGATGTTGCTGTCAATATAATCATAAGACTCACCTTGTTACACAACCAGTCAAAAGTTTGGACACATTGTAAATCCCCGCTACATAGGGAATCACACAGCTATAGAGTCTGCACATGACATTCTGTATTATTATGATAAAACACTTGAACCACGTCTGTCCACTAAATAAAAAATTAAAACTGTTCTTGAATAGTTAAAAAAAACTGTGTCTACTATTTTAGCAAACCACATGATGAAGTCACATTTGTAGCATCGGCCTGCACCGACTCTTCTCACCTCATGCTTTTTTCTAGGTCATTCCTTAACACAGTTTGTGCGGCACTGCGCCGACAACTTTCTGAACAGCGAGCACAAAGAAATCCGCATGGAGGCAGCACGGACTTGCTCACGTCTCCTTACGCCTTCCATCCACCTGATCAGTGGCCACGGCCATGTGGTCAGCCAGACAGCCGTGCAGGTGGTAGCTGACGTCCTCAGCAAACTGCTGGTAGTAGGCATCACAGACCCAGGTGGGAAAGAAATACTTTTTTATTACATCGTAAATAATAAAAGTGCATGTTCTACAGAAGGCGAATCTAATTTATTTCTGAAATCTGATAACTATACTTGTATGTATGTATGAGATTACATTCATGCATCTGTCACTGCTTCAGGCTTACGGTCATATTTCTAAGTGCCTGATTAAAAATATGAATTAAATTGGATTTGAAACCATGTACAGCAGGGGTATCAAACTCAATCCACAAACTCAATCCAACCAAGCAGAAGCCTCACACTACTGAAAGTCAGGATCCACTGATTAGATCCATTGATTAAACACAGGTGTCATGAGGTGTGGCTTCTGCTTGGTTGGAAGGAAAACCTGCACCCACACGGCCCTTTGTGGATTGAGTTTGAGACCCGTGATGTACAGTAATTAGGGGTGTAACGATACAGTCTGCTCACGATTTGATTCGCTTCACGATGATGGTTTAACAATTTGATTTTCTCACGATATTTTAAACAAAGTTTGAACAAATTAGAAATGTCAGAATATTTTTTACACTTCCTATCTGAGCAAGTTCTCCAATAGTCCTGATATTGGTTTCTGTAATAGAGGTTTGGACCAAACATTACATTTGTGTTGTGTAGTGTGTGCATGAATACACTCCAGATCCAGGAAGGAATTAAAGTAGAAAAGAACAACACATGAAGAAAGGAAGGAAAGAAAGAAAAGCCATTGCCTTAATCACTAATTTGTCACATTTAAATGTTTTAGATCATCCAACTAATTTTAATATAAGATGAAGACAACACGAGTAAATGCAAACTGCAGCTTTTAAATTATAATTCCATTTATTGAAGATAAAGATTTATATAAAACCTATATCAACCATATGAAAAAGTAATTGTCCCCCTAAATGTAACTGGTTGTGCCACCCTTGGCAGTAACATGTGCAATCATATATTTGTGGTAACTTGCACTGAGTTTTTTGTACATCAGTGTGGAGGAATTTTGGCCCTCTCTTATTTGTAGAATTGTTGTAATTCAACTACATTGGAGAGCTTTCAGGCATGAATTGCTCATTTAAGGTCTTGCCACAGCATCTTAATGGGATTCAAGTCCAGACTTGGACTTGGCCACTCCAAAACCTTATTTTTTTCTTTTGAGCCATGCAGAGGTGGACTTGCTTATCTGCTTTGGATCATTGTCCTGCTGCATAACCCACTTGCTCTTGAGCTTTAGGTCAGACACTGACAGGTGGACATTCTCCTTCAGGGTTTTATGAGAGCAGAATTCACGATTCCATCAATTATGACAAGTCGTTCAGGTCCTGCAGAAGCAGATCATCACACTACCACCATGTTTTATGGTGGAATGCAGTGTTAGCTTCACGCCAGATGTGTTCTTTTTAGTCAGCAGTTGTGGTGCCTTGCAACTTTCCCATGGAATTTTACCCCGTCTCTTTCTTATTGTGGAATCATGTACAGTGACCTTAACTGAGGCAAGTGAAACCTGCAGTTCTTTAGAGGTTCATCTGGGTTCCTTCATGACCTCCAGGATGAGTTGTTGATGCACTCTTTGATGAGCTTTTAGTAGGCTGGCCACAACTGGGAAGGTTCACCACTGTTCCAAGTTTTCTTCATTTGTGGATAATGGCTCTCATTGTGGTTCACTGGTGTCCCAGAGCCTCAGCAATGGCTTTGTAACCCTTTCCAGACTGCATGACTGACTTTCTTTCACCTCTGTATTTGAATCTTTTTAGAACCTGGTGTTGTGTTTGGGACCTTCTGGTCTGCTTCAAATTGCCAGACAGGTTCTGTTTAAGTAATGTTTAGATTCAACAGGTCTGGCAGTGATCATGCCTGGGTGTGGCTTTTGAAACTGAACCCAGTAGTCAGTTAAATTTGGTTTACTGGTTGGTTTAGTAGCTAAGGGGGTACTTACGGTGCATCCGGAAAGTATTCACAGTGCTTCACTTTTTCCACATCTTGTTATGTTACAGCTTTATTCTAAAACGGATTACGTGCATTTTTTTTCCTCAAAATTCGACACACAATACCCCATAATGACAGTGAAAAAAGTCTGTTTTTTACAAAAAACAAAACAAAAAGTATTGTACATAAGTATTCACAGCCTTTGCCATGACACTCAAAATTGAGCTCAGATGCATCCTGTTTCCACTGATGATCCTTCAGATGTTTCGACAACTTGATTGGAGTCCACCTGTGGTACATTCAGTTGATTGGACATGATTTGTAAAGGCACACACCTGTCTATATAAGGTCCCATAGTTGATAGTACATGTCAGACCACAAACCAAGCCATGAAGTCCAAGGAATTGTCTATAGACCTCCGAGACGGATTGCATTGAGACACAGATCTGGGGAAGGGTGCAGAAAATTTTCTGCAGCATTGAAGGTCCCAGTGAGCGTAGTGGCCTCCATCATCCGTAAATGGAAGAAGTTTGGAACTACCAGGATTATTCCTTGAGCTGGGGAATGATCGGGGTAGAAGCGCCTTATTCAGGGAGGTGACCAACAACCCAAGGGTCACTCTGACAGAGCTCCAGCATTGCTCCGTGGAGAGAGGAGAACCTTCCAGAAGGACGACCATCACTGTAGCACTCCACCAATCTTGGCTTTGTGGCAGAGTTGCCAAAAGACACATGAAAGCTCACCTGGAGTTTGCAAAAAAAAAAGCACCTAAAGGACTCTCAGATTGTGAGAAACAAGATTTTCTGGTCTGATGAAACCAAAATTGAAATTTTTGGTCTTGATTCTAAGTGTCATGTCTGGAGGAAACCTCATCCAGTTGCTCATCAGCTGCATAATACCATCCCTACAGTGAAGGGTGGTTGTGGCAGCATCATGCTGTGGGGATGTTTTTCAGTGGCTGGGACAGGGAGACTGGTCATGCTTGTGGGAAAGCAGAGATATTCTTAATGAAAACCTCCTCCAGAGTGCTCAGGACCTCAGATTGGGGCGAAGGTTCATCTTCCAACAGGACAATGGCCATAAGCACACAGCCAAGTTGACAAAGGAGTGGCTTAGGGACAACTCTGTGAATGTTTATTAGTGGCCCAGCCAGAACCCTGAGTTGAACCCGATTGAACATCTCTAGAGAGATCTGAAAAAATGGCTATTTATTTATTTATTTATTTATAAATTAATAGTTTCAAGCAAACCTTTTTCACTTTGTCATTATGGGCTTTATGGAATTTAGAGGGAAAATGAATTTAAATTCATTTTGGAATAAGGCTGTTACATAACAAAATGTGGAAAAAGTAAAGCTCTGTGAATACTTTCCGCATGCACTGTACTTTTTAACATGGTGCTAGGTGGGGCTAAGCAGCATTTTTCTTCAATAAATGAAGTAATCATTTAAAAACAGCATTTTGTGTTTCCTTGGGTTAGCTTTGTCAAATATCAGTAGTTTGATGATCTAAAGCATTTAAATGTGACAAATTAGCAAAAACAGAAGAAGTTGGGAAGGAGCAAATACATTTTCACAGTACTGTCCATGATGATATAATTATGGTCACCTTAATTATTAACCAGACTGTTTTTTTTATTTTGGGCAGTAAAAGTATCTAATAATGTCATGCAGATGCTCTGCTGCTTTCTGTTCCATTTGTCTTTTTAGAACTGAAAATGTGGCTGTATTTTCAGTGAATTTATGGAGGCTTTTTATCATCTTTGAAAATGAGTAACTGTAAGCTGTTCAGGATTCCTGAATCCTGAAAACTGTGCTACCAGTGATTTTTTTTACTGTTCCATCTTTGTCTTCACATTTATTCCTGATTCTCATTTCATGGCATTTCCAGACCCTGACATCCGTTACTGTGTGTTGGCGTCCCTTGATGAACGCTTCGACGCCCACCTGGCACAAGCAGAGAACCTGCAAGCTCTCTTTGTGGCACTGAACGATGAAGTGTTTGAGATTCGAGAGCTGGCCATCTGCACAATTGGCCGCCTCAGCAGCATGAACCCAGCCTTCGTCATGCCCTTTCTGCGGAAGATGCTCATTCAGGTAGCAGTTAAATCCTACTTGTTAGGTAAATCCAACTTGTTTGAATATGTCTTACACGTTTATGAAATGAATTTATATTTTGTCACAACATTTGTAGGAGGTAAGTTGAAGAGGTTTCTGTATTGGGGTGTATTTTGTGAGCTGCCAGCAGATGGGGTAGTTGTTCAACCAGCTCTATGCCAAGGGCAAACTTTTATGGAAACTTAGTTTGGGTAACATAGTGTCTTCCTGTTTCATTACCCTAGCCTTAACCCTAACCCTAGTTTTTTACAAAGCCTATTGACAAAATATAAATCTGTTTGGGAAGGTTTACAGGATACCATGATGAAAGTGTGGAAATTAGAATTAAATTCCCGTGCTCCATAGTGCTTGATCTTGTGGAACAATCAATTATTACACAGAGCTAAAGTCAGGACTATAAAGGGTGGATGAGGAAGACTGGAATGTTTTTTTTCCAGCCAAAAATTCTCCCGTAGTTAGTGAAGTGTGACTCGGTGTATTGTCATGATGGAGGATCCATGAAGAGGGGATCTGACATCACTCTGTTCAGGAAACTAGGCTCCCTTGTTAAACAATCAGGTAAAGATAGGTTAGCTTGTCCATAACCTTTTTTGAACATTTCAAGGGTTTCTGATGCACGTTGACCGATTTTTATTCAGAATTCAATCACATATTGTTGCTCCAAACTTCCTTGAATTGTTCTGGTAAAACCCTGCTGAAGTGCCTCGTCACTGGAACAAATGTTTGGCCACAGCGAAGGCTAGAATGCAAGTGGAACAGGTCCTACCGTTTGTCTGACATCCCACTTTAACTACCTTGAACCACCAACACACGCATAAGCCCTATGGAGGACGGGAATTTCATTCTTCTTACTTTCCGGACAAAGTTCATACATTTTAGGTGTTGAAAGTATTAGTATTATTATGGATCAGGAACAACTTTCCCTTTTTAAGTTCTGTTTGAACTATGGTATGGATCATCCTAATAACAACACGGATGTATGGATCATTCTTTCAGTAACATAGTGTTGTCTTTTTTTGCTGCGCCACACAGAATTATCATTGATGTTTTTCAGATCCTGACTGAGCTGGAGCACAGCGGCGTGGGCCGGAACAAGGAGCAGAGCGCTCGCATGCTGGGCCACCTTGTGTCCAATGCTCCTCGGCTCATCAGGCCTTACATGGAGCCCATTCTCAAAGTATTATCATATACCATATATAACACAATACCAGTACGGCGATACTGACTGATTGATAGCTTTTACTGGTGCTTGTAGTAGGATTTAGATCGTTTATGTGTGTGTACTGAGTGGTGTTTGAATGTAGTCCATGCTGTAGTCTGAGAGTTACTCTTGCTCACTCCACTTTTCTCTTGTTAGATTTCATGTTATTTGTGTATAAGCTCACTGAATTTACCATTGCTTTTTTTTTTTAATAGGCACTCATCCTGAAGCTGAAAGATCCAGATCCTAACCCTGGCGTAGTCATTAGTGTCCTAGCTACCATTGGGGAGTTGGCTCAGGTATGGACCCTTGGCTCCTTGCTGACCCCTGTGACCTGTCATGCAATATAATTAAGCCCATGTGGTTTTCTGGTCAGGTGACTTACTGGATGCCGCAGGATCACAAGATGATCAGGATTAGGGTTAGTGTAGCCGTAAGGAGACGAGAGGGCGCAGGGGATGGCAGAGAAGAGCCAGGAAGTACAGACGGAGATGTAGAGGAGAGTAAGGTCAGGAAGAGAAGGTTTGAGAGGGAATGGAGAGAGTAGTGCTTGTTTGAGGTAGGCTAAACCGTATGTAATGTTTGCAAATTTACCTTTATTGGAGTGAACATGCATTAAGAAGCCATTATTTCTCCAGTATTGCTTTGTGATTGAGAAATATATTTAAGGGATGGTTATTCTAAATGATTGAACCAACTAATGGATTGTATTTTTAGTGGATTAACCAGATTTTCTAAATATATCAAATCAAACAAAACTCTTGCTTGTAACTGACAAAATGTGTGTGTGTGTGTGTCTGGTGGCAGGTGAGTGGTCTGGAGATGAGAAAGTGGATGGATGAGCTTTTCCCAATTATCATGGACATGCTTCAGGACTCGTCCTCCTTAGCCAAAAGACAGGTACGATGACTTAAGTGACCAAAAATTCTAAATGTAAGGTTCATACAGATATATACTGATATAGGATAAGATTTAATTCTTGGCGTATTCTCCAGAACCTCTCAGAATCACACTCAACTTTTCCTCAGTAACTGTATTGTATTTGCGCCTTGAAGCTATTCATATACGCAGGTCAGCGCATTCTTGATTTCCGAAATGACCCCATACCCTAAATGAAACAGCGCTGTTAGACACAGCATGTTGTTATGAGTGGCAAATTGCTTTTCCCACGTCTCACTTCTCATTGGCACAGTTTCCATTGTAAAGCCTGGCGAAATGACTTGACCACATGTCGCTGTTGTTTGGATCCAAATTCAGTGCAGGTGCTGTGAAACTGGAGTAGTTAACACAACTATGATAAGGTCCAGTTCCCACATTAATAACTTTTCCTGCTCCAGTCTTCAGAGACTAACCTGAGCTGGGTTTGGGTTTTTAGAAGGAAAACAGAAGGCAAAGAAACGAAAAAACCTTTTGATTTCTTTATAAGGTTCCTTTTGAGTATGTGAGAGTGTAGAGCGAGCGATAAATGGTTCTGAATTAATTGTGCCTTGTAGATACTCACTATCTAGTTTCATCTTTCCAAATAGTCTTTCTAGAATTTGTTTGTGTGGTTGTCTGGTGTAAACCTTAACAAATAAAATGTAAAAGGGTATAATGGTGTGGGACAGTCAAAAAACAGGATGCTGGGATGAGGCCAGTTGCAAAGCAGTTACTGGTACTACCACAAAGTCGATTATTTTTCTGTATCAGCACATCCTGAAGTGTTTTATATCTCTTGTACTACAATAGTTTGCCAAAGACTTATAAACGTATAAAGCTTTCTAACCATTTATATTTGCATATCATTATACGTCCATGAAGCAAGTTCCTTCCTTATAACAAAAGTCACTTAACAGTTAAGTTATTACAAACAGTTGTTCCCTCACCAGCCTTTTTTACTCTCACTTGAAGTTAATGTAAAATAAAAAAAAAATCAGCTTGTCCCATAACCCGAGAATCCATAATTCTCAAATTGCAAATTCTTTATTTCTGGAGTGAAAAACTTAAACCAACAGCTGTACCTATTACATATTAAAGTTTAAATAAACATAAGCAACATCTATACATTGTTGCTTTTAAATAACATCTTTATATGGTTTAATTATGTCGAGCCTATGTCTACACGTGTGATTGAAATACAGACGTCTCCACGGTCAGAGATGCTGTTATAGAAAATTGATCGACAGCTTCCGACCAATCGGATTGAAGAATTTAACAGCACTATGGTATAATGTTACGTAGTGTTCAAGGTACTTCTTCAAACAAAAGCTTCCCCAAAAAAATAACAAACTGACTAATTCTGAATGAGAAGTATCAGGGTGCAGGGGAAGTTAAACTGATTTCTTTTGCACAATACTAAAATAAAAATCTATTATTGCAGGAATTATTGAAGGGAGAGTTCCAGTGAATTTTATCTTCAACTCTTCAACTGCCTGAAGGAGTTCGTTTCAGTAACCCCTGTCATTTTGTCACCCACCAGGTGGCGCTGTGGACTCTGGGCCAGCAGGTGGCCAGTACCGGCTATGTGGTGGAACCCTACAGGAAGTATCCGTCTTTGCTCGAGGTGCTGCTCAACTTCCTAAAAACAGAGCAGAACCAGGGTATCAGACGAGAGGTGAGGAACGGAAGGGTCGTCATGTCAGCTTTAAATGCGAGCAGTATGAATAAAATTTAAATGGTCAGGAGACCATTTTATGGTATAAAAGCCTGGAATGAAAAATGTACAGTGCCAATACACTTTTTATTTTTTATATGATGGATCAATTCTTTAAAGCATGCCTGTTTTTAGTTATTGAGAATGATTGTCCTTCAAAAAGGCTTCTTATGAAAATATCCTGTATTTTCAAGGGATATGATGTATGCGGAGTAGTACAGACCCATTCCAAAATATTTGAATATCATGGAAAAGTTGATTCATTTCCATAATTCCATTCAAAAAGTAAAACTTTCATAGATTATAGATTCATGAATTAAATTAATTAATTAAATTAATTTTTTAGTTCCTGTTTTCATGGGTTTTATGAGCTGGAAGCCCAAATGATATAAAAATAAACAAATAAATACTTGAATTATTTAAATTGTGGGCCCTGAATCTATAATCTATGATAACTTTTTGAATGGAATTATGGGAATTAATCAACTTTTCTATGATATAAATTTTTTTTTGGAATGGGTCTGTATTATGCTGATATAGTTATGAGGTTAACTGTGTTAACTGAGGTTAATGTGCTGTCACATATTCATGACGCATCACTTTCTTCCAACTGATTGCTAATATATTGACATTCTTTTTGGGCTTAGTGTAAATGAGTGCTTGAAAAACATTCAAGCTGACAGAAAGGCTACGGTAACTCAGATAACCACTTAATTAAATATTAGATATGTAGTTCTTTATTAAAAATATGGACATATCATTTGGTCTTTCAAATAATATTTATAGAAAACGGTTATGTAATTGCATCACCTTTGCAAAAAAAAATGTGAAGATTTGACTCATATACTTGTATGATGAAAATTTGGGACATCATATAAGTTTATAGTTGTTTTTTTCTGCCTTTGGCTTTGGGAAGTAAACATTCCCTATAACAGAACCACCAGTCTTGACATCGAATGGGAAAACGTTTTTCCCACTCCTCCATACACAATTTTTTCAGCTGTGTGTAGTTTGAAGGGTTTCTTGTATGCACTGCCTGTTTCAAATCACCCCACAGCATCCCAGCAGGATTAAGATCCGGGCTTTGCCTTGGCCATTCCCGAACTCTCAGTTTCTTTCTTTTGAGCCTTCTTGGGTGGATTTTCCTGGAACGTTTTGGGTCATTGTCATTCTGCATGGTCCACATCCACTTCACCTTCAGTTTTCTTGACAGATGGTCTCTTATTTTCCTCACACGCTTTTTTGGTAGAATAAAGAATTTATAGTGGATTCTTTGATGGTGAACTTTGTCATGCCCTGCTGCAGTAAAGCAGCCACAAACCATGACATTTCCAACCCCACGCTTTCCAGTTGGTATGAGGTTTGGTTTGTGCCAAACATGTCTTCTGTTACGGTGCCCAAATAATTCAGCTGTGGATTCATCTGTCCAAAGCACATGGTTCCAGAGGTCTAGGTGCTTTCTGGTAAACTTTAGTTTCCTCCTTACACACCTCTCATGAAAATCAACCGTGACAGGAGCCTGTGACGACATTTTAGGATTGTTGGAAACTCATCTTTAGTGATCTTGACCTGGACGTGTTGGCAGTTGTAATAAATGTTCTCCACTTTTCAGAATATGCACACTCATGCTAAGTTAAGTCATCAGCTTAACGGTGCTTGGCACATGCTTGTCTGTAGTCAAAAATATATATATTTACATATATCTGCATTGTAATGCAACACTGTCAAGGGAAACCATGCACTAACACAGGACAGTGTTATTACGCTTTGTATTGAAATGCTGCTCTTTTTCCCCAGGCCATCCGTGTGCTAGGACTTCTTGGCGCCCTGGACCCTTATAAACATAAAGTCAACATTGGCATGATTGACCAATCACGCGATGCTTCTGCTGTGAGTCTCTCGGAATCAAAGTCGAATCAAGACTCAGGTAAACACAGTGTTTGGGGAAAAATGTTTTTGTTATGATTTACTGAGAAATGGTCAAGCCACTATTTAAAAGCACAGTTGATTGCACTGCACATCTTATTGGCACATTTCTAGTGCTGTACCCTCATGCATTCATAAGCTGGTCATTTTTGTATCCGGAACAAGCTTATGTGGAGACTTGTAACAACACTTTGTAAACTGTGCCCTTAGTTACACAATAATAGAATAATGCTGACTGAATGGCACTCTCCATATGCGATTTAAACCCAGGTTTATAGTCCTTAGGTGCATTCATTACTATACACGGCTAGGTTTATGCAACGCTTCCAAGCATTGTCACTTCACCAGGTGCAGACCACAACATGCACGCAACCAACATGCCTGAACATCTATACCACCAATCACTCTAATTCAGCACGTTGGCATCTTAGCTCTTTGGTATTTAACAAAAACCTCACTGCTTTCAAAAAACATTTCACAAAGCCACAGCAATGTGGAATTAAAAGATTTTGCAGGAAGGCATATTGTAAATATTAGCAAAGTTCCGCATTAATCAACTGTGTTGTAGATCTGTGGAAAACTACAGAAATGTTTTGCTCTTGTTATGGAACATTCAGTTTATCACTCATCAGACCAGGACCATAGTTTAGCGCTTACGCAACTAGACGTTGCTAAGGTTGCAAGTGCCATGTTTAGTTTGATACTTATTTCAATATTTACACAGGGAAGGTTTTCCATATCCAGATTAGGCTTATACATGGGCTCATGTTAATTGTTTGAACACATGCTTAAAGGCAACTGCTTGTGTTTAAAGATGGTGGTCTAAAGGCTTTTGATGCCTTTTATTTAGCAGATAGATAATTGTGTTGCTGTCAATTATCCATGTTTTGAAGGATAAGCTGACCAAGCATCCGTATGCTTTGCTTTTGGCTCACTTTAGTTAATTCATTATTGTGTCTTTCTCTTACTATCTGTGGACTTGAAAGTGATAATAATATTAATTAATTGTAGCATATAAATTTATATATTTGATACTAAAAGCCCTCAAATGGCATTCCATGTATTTACAGCCCAAAATGAGAAAAATTAACATAACTAAGAGATTATTTTTTTATTTATTTATTTATTTATTTTTGACAACTACACCCTGCACGACCATCTTATGCAACTGTCTTAATGCATGGCATATACATCTGTCATTATATATGGTCTGAATACCACTGTGAGCACAATTTTAGTATTAACTCCTCACTCCGTGTGCGTAACTCTGAATATGACTAGGGAGAGAGCTAATGGTTTTAACAGTGAGGCTACATGACGGCGAAGGAAGGGGGGAGATATCTTCCCTCAGAGAGGTAGAGTTTCAGTAAAGGGCAGCGTCTGGGGCACACTGTCAGCATGTGCTGCTGCTGCTACTTCCTGGAATACTGCTTCGAACGTGCTCACCCTTTTCCTTCATCTTAGAAAGACTACGCACTGGCTGCTGTCCACATTTCTGTGGGAGCCATGGGAATTAAGATTGAATGCAAGTCATGTCAGGTTTACTGCTGAGAGGAGGAATAATGAGATTTGAGCAGTCAGAGATGGCTTATCATCATCAGA
Source organism: Leptodoras nelsoni (assembly GCA_028566375.1). Lineage (NCBI taxonomy): Eukaryota > Metazoa > Chordata > Actinopteri > Siluriformes > Doradidae > Leptodoras > Leptodoras nelsoni. Next base: position 6,259,786 of record JAOVVG010000036.1, on the reverse strand, counting down.
TCCATTGTTACTAGTTACTCAGCGTCAGAACTGTGGAATGCAGAGCCAAACCTGTATCTGGTATTCGATTTCTGAAAGAAAGTCATTTTCACAATGCATTGCAATATTTAGGTACGCTAAAAAATGCCTCTCTACTCATTTCCCAGTCAACTACAGGTGCTTTTTGTTAGCTTTTAAAACACTGGTAGTTGGAAAAATATCCAACCAACTGCAGACTAAAGAACAGTACAAAAACACACTACATGAATTTTATAATAATCATTTGAATTCCCTTACTAATTTGAACAAAGGCATCAAAAAATGAGATTTAATTCATTTCTCTTTCTATACAAGTGTACCAGAGTACTTTCAGAAAGGAGTACATCATTTCACCCAGCCGTTATATTACAGACCTTTTTACAGTATTATTTTTACAGTATTATATTAGATTATAACTTCTCAGTTTTTCATGTCAAGTCAATCAAAATATGGTTCTTTCAAAAACGATATGTCAATCTTCAATACTTGGTTGGGAAACCCTTTGCTTTAATCACTACCTCGATGCAACGTGGAGTTATGGAATCCCAGATTTCCTTGATGCTTGCTGTCAGCTCTTCTTTGTTGTTTGGTCTGGTGGCCCTCATTTTCCTCTTGAGAATACCCCATAGATTCTCAAAGGGGTTTAGGTCTGGAGAGTTGGCTGG